>JAJJWO010000095.1:0-30003 GCA_021655895.1 Fusarium sp. NRRL 66739
CAGTTAAGGTTTTAGCACTGGTCAGATAACTAGGGGGGGTCAATGGTCGGTTGACCTGTACTCTTGACGAGGTGGCCCGTCTGTTGATGTGGAGAGTGGATTTTATTCTCCGCAATTGCAGATTAGACGATCTCATCTTAGGAAGAAATTAACATCTTCTAGAGGACACTATAACCGTTCAAGGACGGACATTAGCAATTGGCTAGCAGGATGCTGAAACAAAGAGGCAGTGGTAAAAAAACCAAGAGAGGCGTTCGGCCAAGTCCGCTCACACTGATACGTAGAGCGAAGCCATCTATGGACCTAAGTCTAGGGGTTTAGGCAAGGGTCTTTGTGCTGTAACAGTGCGGCATGCAGCATTTCCAAGGCATTGTGCGTCGCTAGCTCGGGGCTACTGGAAAGTTAAATATCAGGGCGGCTGAAAGACTTGGACGCGAACTTGTTCGTTGACGCCATTGGCGCTTCTCGTGAATATTCCGAGGCCTTGACAACGTCAGAGGAGTTTATTACCGTGGCGTGCGCTAGACAGTGCATACATAATACATATCGAAATGGTGGTTAGATTTCCTTGGAGCTTGTCCAAAGAAACAGGAGGTTTGAGGTCTTATTGGACTTGATATCAAGCTAGGCCCTCGTATTATCTTGAATGCCTTGTACCTGATGATTGTCCCAGGGCTGGAAAGAGGGGTTCATCAACACACTCGATATATGATATACAATTCGACAGTCTGAAGTGTCACATCTCATCACATGACTAGACTCGATGGGGGAAGGGTCGCGATGTCTTGCAGCAAGCTGCAGTGCGGAGGCATCCAAGTGTGAGGAGGAGTTGCTGAGATTGAACTGCAACGTAATTGCTGATGATATTACCGGTATAACCCGTCATGGCTGGCTGATGCTGTACCTACCTACGTAGTAAATGCAAAAAGCCAACAGCCACGGCTGCACCTGAGAATAGCGCACGGCCTAGAGTAATCCAATATGATACTGCGCACGACAGACAAGCTACGGAGATGATTGATTCAGTACCAGTGGAGGGTCCAGAGGAAGCGCCAGACATGTTCTGTTCGCCGGCTTGAGACCCCTGTTCCAAATTCAACATCAGTGCGGGCTGGCTTTGGCATCTCATGTTCCAGTTAGTCTAACTTCTATCCATACCTATCAAGTGGATGAGCGGTTACGGATCAAGCACTAATATAGTAAATCGACGGGAATGATGCATTAGGAGTTCCTTGCATAGGTACCAGGTAAGAGCCATCAAAGAAAAAAAAAGAAAAAGAAAAAGAAGAAAAAAATACAGGCGTTGGAGACATACCTAGGAAGGAGCCTACCTTACCCGTGCTGCTCTCAGCTCCTTCCCAAGCACCTCTAACACGTGCCTTATATCAAAACCAAGGCCCTCAAACTTCTATGTTTTCTTACAACTAGACTACCCAACTCTTTGACGTCTGAAAGAAGACGCAATTCGAATCAAGTCGAAACGGCCGCCAACATTTACGGCCCGGGCTGTTTTTGATCTGTGCAGCGTCTGTCCATTCGTTCGTTATTCTGTTCCCCTTTCCTATTTGGTCGTTTCTTTTTCACCCAGCCTTTCGCCGTGTCTCGCCGCCACTACTGCATCTGGTCATCGGGTTGATTCACGCCTCGCAACAACCTCTATTCGTCTCGTCCTTACAAAGCCGGACAAACCCATTATACATCTGGTAAGACACCCCTTTCGCTATTGTGCCCGTACCCGTGCCCGGCCTTGTCAGCACAGATATCTTGGCCAGCCATTTGCCGCCCGCGGTCACGGCGACGGCCGGCATGACCCTCTCTCTATGAACGGAAGAAGCAGATGGTACAAAGCAAAAGCAAGGGAACCGCTGACGGGACGGATCCTGGCGAGGACCTGAACTGTATTGTACTGTAATGAATTCCGCTTAGCGCCTCCTCGATCCCGCCATCGCCTTGGCCCGCAACCGACCGACCCACGCGCCAGGTCATCAGCCAGTCCTGGGCTCATTCGACAAGCCAAGATTGAGATCCTAGAACACAACCAGGCATTCCCGTCCCCGTCCTCGTCCCTGGATGTACCGTACCGTCTGCCCGTCTCTCCACTATCTCTAGTGACTATCGCCATTCACCGTTGGTTCTGCTTCATTCCTTCACGCACCCTTTTACTTTTTCAATATCTATCATCTGTTGCTTTTCTCCGACACCGACTCATCCCCTTATATCGTGGACTTGCGCGATCATTACTGATTCATCCCGTTCTACATGTGCTGACTTCCCCCTCGAATTGTTGGCATAGGCCTCGCGCCGACTCGATTTCCATCCCCACTCGCGCTCCATCTTCGACATATCCTCGATATCGACCGCCGACAGTCCCTAAGCCTATCTCAATCGCGTCTTTGACTCTCGTTTAACTATTGCAAACTCAATCGATAATTCTAAACCAATACCACCGAAGGCGACCGGCTGGGTCATGGCCGGTTACCAACGACCCATGAGTTTTTCTGAACGGCGAGGAAGCGCCCTCAGCGACGATTTGGCCCTTAATACGACTAGCAGTAGCCCCATGGTTAACCATCGCCTGGAGAAGCTGCCTCAGCAGCAACGGCACTTGCGTGGCCCTCCAACTCCCAGCATGTCTACACCCGCCGCAGACTTTGATCAACAACTCACCGGCTCACCTCCACCGCCCCCGACCCCCGCTGCATCACCAGGTCCGTCGCATTTTCAACCAGATTGGAGCGATGCCGCCGACGACGAGGATTTCTTCCTGGCCAAGGTCCGCCAACACTTCAAAAACTGCTCCGGTCCTCAGCGAACACGGGTTCTTGCAGATTTACTCAACCTATGTACCAGTCAACAGCTGAGCTTCGTTCACCAATTTGTTAGCCCGCTGCTCAAGAAAGATCCTTTCACAAGTCTCCCGGACGAACTGTGTCTTCGGGTATGCGATCATTCATTTCTCCTATAGTTTCTTGCGTTTAGCGTACTGACCATGGTGCGTAGATCTTGTCTTTTATTGATGACCCCAAAGTCCTGGCACGAGCCTCGCAGGTGTCAAAACGATGGCGAGACCTCCTTAGCGATGATATGACATGGAAGAACCTCTGCGTCAAACACGATTACGGCCGCAGATTATCAGAAGTCTACACACATGCTCCTAATTTCTCCTCGAGACCAGCTGCCCAGGCCTTGAACGGAGTCGATGCGGATATGGCCAGTAACAGTTTCCCAGGCTCACGTCCTTTCTCTTACACCATGGGTACTCGATCATCTGATGGACCGAATGCTTCTGGTAGGCCCAGACTACGGACCTACAAGTCTCATTTCAAGCAGAGATACTTGGTTGAGGCCGCTTGGAGGTCCGGTGGTACCAGCACAACACGGAATATCACCCAAGAGGGCGGCGTTGTTACAAGCTTGCATCTGACGCCCAAATACATCATTGTGGCACTTGATAATGCAAAGATCCACGTGTTTGATACCGAGGGGGACTCGCAACGCACACTGCAGGGCCATGTCATGGGTGTCTGGGCTATGGTTCCCTGGGACGATACCTTGGTCAGCGGCGGCTGTGATCGTGATGTGCGAGTGTGGAATCTTAAGACTGGGTGAGTATCGAACGCTACGGTGCTAGGTTGGTCTCAAGCTGACAGAATACAGTGCCTGTCTGCATACTCTACGAGGACACACCTCTACCGTTAGATGTTTAAAGATGGCAGATGCGAATACGGCGATTTCAGGATCCCGAGACACAACCCTTCGAGTGTGGGATATTCGAACTGGTCTTTGCAAAAATGTTCTCGTTGGGCATCAGTCTAGTGTCCGGTGCCTCGAGATTAAGGGTGACATTGTCGTATCCGGTAGCTACGATACCTTTGCTCGAGTATGGAGCATCTCTGAAGGCCGCTGCCTTCAAACGCTTCAGGGACATTTCAGCCAAATATACGCCATTGCTTTTGACGGCAAGCGAGTTGTCACAGGCAGTCTGGATACCAATGTCAGGATCTGGGATCCGACTTCTGGGTATGTATTTGTGCCGATATCGAAAAATGACGACTGCTAACAATACCACAGTGAATGCCTTGCTATTCTTCAAGGTCATACTTCACTTGTTGGCCAGCTCCAGATGCGCGGTGACACCTTGGTCACTGGTGGATCAGACGGATCAGTCAGAGTCTGGTCGTTGGAAAAGATGTGCCCGATCCATCGTCTCGCAGCCCACGATAACAGCGTCACTAGCCTTCAATTTGATGATACTCGAGTCGTGAGTGGCGGCAGTGATGGTCGAGTTAAGATCTGGGATCTCAAGACCGGACACCTGGTTCGAGAACTCATCGCTCAAGGCGAAGCTGTCTGGCGAGTGGCATTCGAAGATGAGAAGTGTGTTGCCTTGGCCTTGAGACAAGGCCGTACCGTCATGGAGGTAAGAGAGAAATGAAGAAACTCGTAGGATCAGGACTGACTGTAATAGGTGTGGTCGTTTTCACCACCTGAGGAGATGCTCTACGATCGACCCCTCTCGCTTCAACAGCGGGTGTTGGAGGACGACCCAAACCGCCCACTGAGCGCGATGGCAATGGACTATCGCGCTTCGCAGCCTGTGTTGGCTAACTCTGGCCGAGATCCTTCGGCTCAGGATGTCGACATGCATGATGCTGGTCCTTCGACGGCCCCTTTGCAGGGCGGCACATTTTTCCACGACGACTAAGATTGGATCCACGAATTATTGCGACGACGCTCTTACGGCGATCAAATTGATATACCAGCGGCAAGCGCACCAGCCCAAGGCGCACCTATCATATGGATTCAACACCGAGTATCAAAAGGACTGACCCGGTTATCTGCTCTGGCATATCTTATGGGTTTCGCTTGAATTGTTGTAGAGGTGATATGGGTATCTGGAAGCATGTTTACGGCGTTTCTGCATCACCAGGTCACAAACATCTTTAGCCATGGATGATTTAGTCCGCATGACATATGACAGCATTGATCAAGGGATTATGGGAAACTGGAGCTTTATGGACGGAATATGGAGTTGCATCTTCAGATGGTGGCATGGGCTGTACCGGAAGCAAATATTAGCGTTCTGGTTCTTGATATTGCTACGTATTATGGCCATAATACCAGAGGAGCGGCGCCGTGTATAGAAGAATTAGAAGCCACCCCAGATAGGGTGCCACCAATGGGAAATTGATTTTACTTGAGGTTGGGCAAAGAGCTGAGACGTATTAATACTGATACTGACTAGCTTAGCATGTAGGATGCGCAGCATGGGAAAGAAAATGCCAGCATCGGGGCTTGGAGAAAGAAGATCACCGTAATGATTCCGGCACTTGTTGCTTACTGTAATGTACATGATACATCCATGAACTATCTAGAGAGGCCTGGCATGGCGAATATTTTTTGTCCCAAATCATATCATGATATATCGAGTCATCTCGGCGACTGAGGCGCCCCTCTAGTACCAAGCAAAAATCAATTGACACTAAGCCTAACAGGGAACTCACCGGGTGCACGTCCCGTCTTACTAGGCAGGCACTCCAGGCATCGTGGTCACGTGGTGCAGGCATCTCGCGCGTTCTGGTCGTACCTCAGGTCGCGACGGGAAGCACTTAACGCGACAGGTTGCCTAGCCGGCGCGTCATGGTTCCCAGTGTCAGCTCAACTCGTGGGTTTACAATTGCCCCTCTCCTCCGCCAAAACACCTCCAAGCTGGTGTCAAGACCTTTCAACTGTTGCATTTCTTGTTCCTTACCATTGAAAACATCAAGGAATCTATGCATCATGGCACCCAAGCAGGCGACACTCGGGTATGTCAAGTCTGGGCAGAGCACAATCGGGTGCGTGTGGAGGAATGACTACAAGCTGAATGTCGCTGACCATGAGAAATTCTTCTGCACAGCAAATTCTTTGGTTCAAAGGGCGCACCGCCGCCTCAGCAAACAAAACTCTCCTTTAGCACAAAGGCAAAGAAGGAAGAGGTGAAGGACGAGGAGGCTGATGGCGAGGTCAAGCCGAGCTCGGATTCTGATAAAGGCAGGCTATCGTCCAACCCAACCACGGTCAATCGCATTCTAACATGTGGGGTAGAATCAAGGAAGCGATCACGAACAGACAATGACAAAACCGAACCTGAGCCGACACCAGTTAAGAAAGAGGAGGTCGATGACGATAGCGATGGTCCTGTCACCAAGCGAGCGCGACGGACTCGCAAACGAATTGAACAAGATGAGGATGACGAGATGATTGATGAACCCGTCAAGAAGGAGAAGACCCAATCCCCTCAGAAGTCCAAGTCGGCGAGCCCACCACCGAAGCCCAAGTCACCCAAAAAGTCCAAGTCCAAGTCCAAGCCTAAGCCTAAAGCCAAGGCAGCCAAGGAGCCCACTCCTGAAGAAGTTGACGAAGCCGTCAAGGAGGAGGCATCGACAGCGTCAGCATCAGAAGCCGAAGAGGAGGCCGAAATTGAAGATGAGAAGCCCGAAGCTGCTGCAAAGGCTCGTGAGAAGGTCCAGACAAAGTTCAAGTCCAAACCCAAGGACCCCTATCCCGACTGGCAACCTGGTACTCCTGTCCCCTATGCCGCCCTATGCACAACCTTTTCTCTCGTTGAGATGACCACCAAGCGTTTGATCATCATGGAGCACTGCTCCCTATTCCTTCGTCAAGTTATGCGACTGACGCCCGACGATCTTCTGCCAACTGTTTTGCTTATGATCAACAAGCTGGCTCCGGATTACGCTGGCATTGAACTTGGTATTGGCGAATCTCTCATTATGAAGGCTATTGGCGAGACGACTGGACGCAGTCTTCAAGTGATCAAGGCTGATCAGAAAGAGATTGGCGATCTTGGACTGGTGGCAGTAAAGAGTCGATCAACCCAACGCACCATGTTCAAGCCCAAGGCCTTGACTGTCAAGGGAGTTCACCAAGGATTAATGAACATTGCTACTGTTACTGGAAATGGTGCTCAGGGTCGCAAGGTCGACGGTATCAAGAAGCTCTTGGCTGCTGCCGATGCTAATTCCGCCGGCAAGGTCGACATCACCAAGGACAAAGGTGGCCCGAGTGAAGCCAAGTTTATTATTCGATTCTTGGAAGGCAAGCTGAGGCTCGGCTTGGCCGAGAGAACTGTGTTGGTCTCGCTGGCTCAAGCTGTCGTTGCTCATGAAGCAGAAGCCAAGGGAAAGGCCCCCAGTACTTCTGACTTGGAGAAGGGCGAATCAATTCTGAAGACGGTATACAGGTAAGCAGTTGGCTGATATTTGGTGAGACGCCGCGCTAACAAGACATAGTGAACTCCCCAGCTACAATGTAATCATTCCTGCTATTCTCGAACATGGCCTTATGAAGCTCCGAGAGAACTGCAAGCTCCGACCAGGTGTTCCTCTGAAGCCCATGTTGGCCAAGCCAACCAAGGCTATTACCGAAGTTCTTGACCGCTTTGAGGGGCAAACCTTTACCTGCGAGTACAAGTATGACGGAGAAAGAGCGCAAATTCACTACGTGGCAAAGGATGCTCCTCAAGAGCTGAACGAGGCAAGCCAGGGTGCAGCCAAGGAGGCGGCAGCTGGTGTTGCAAGCATCTTTTCGAGAAACTCGGAAGATCTCTCCAAAAAGTACCCGGATATTCTTGCCAAGCTTCACACCTGGGTAAAGCCCGATACCAAGAGCTTTGTCTTGGATTGCGAGACTGTGGCCTGGGATGTGGATGAGAAGAAGGTACTGCCCTTCCAACAGCTCATGACACGCAAGAAGAAGGATGTCAAGGTCGAGGACGTCAAGGTCAAGGTTTGCGTGTTTGCATTCGATCTATTGTATCTCAACGGGGAGGCAGTTGTCGAGAAGCCGTTGCGCGAGCGACGTGAGCTTCTAGAGGCCGCTTTCACTCCAGTGGAGGGTGAGTTTGCCTTGGCTACCCACATGGACGGTCAAGAACTGGACGAAATCCAAGTTTTCCTTGACGAAAGTGTCAAGGCGTCGTGTGAGGGTCTCATGGTCAAGATGCTGGACGGAACTGAGAGCGGGTATGAGCCCAGCAAGCGAAGTCGTAACTGGCTCAAGGTAAGAACTTTTAATTTTCGCTACCAAGAACGTCATTCTAACTGTCCTTATAGATCAAGAAAGATTATCTCTCAGGCATTGGTGATTCTCTGGATCTTGTTGTTCTGGGTGCGTACTACGGTAAAGGCAAGCGTACGTCCGTTTACGGCGCATTCCTCTTGGCCTGTTACAATCCCAACTCGGAAACGTACGAAACTGTATGCAACATCGGAACCGGCTTCTCTGAGCAGGTTCTTGAGGATCTTCACAAGCAACTCTCTGAAATTACTATCGACCGACCTAAGCCCTTCTACTCGCACTCCTCGGGTGGCCAGCACCAGCCCGATGTCTGGTTCGAGCCTCGCTATGTTTGGGAGGTAAAGACAGCAGATCTGACTCTCAGCCCGCGCTACAAGGCTGGCGCCCACGAGGGTGTCGATCCATCAGGCAACAAAGGCATCAGTCTTCGATTCCCTCGCTTCATCCGTGTGCGTGATGATAAGAAGGCCGATGCTGCCACGACAAGTCGCCAAGTCGCCGAGATGTATCGCAAACAAGAGAGCGTAACGAAGAACAAGGGTCCCTCTGTGGACGACGACTTTGAATATTAGACTTGGTGTTTGTTTAACTATTTTTCTGTATTGGTTGTTTAAGAGGCACGAGGGATATGCATTGGCTGGCAGGTTGCTGCTCTGGCGTTAGATGGACGTGGTATATAATGGGATTTTGCCGAGCAATGGAGCGAGCGGTATGCTCCTGTGTAGACTTTGATGGCACTTTGCTCACTTATCGTATCGTGCATATCATAATTGTGAAATGAAACGAAAAACTCATTTATATGGCCAAAGAAACCAACTAGCATGCTCATAAAATCAATCATATATAATTCAGTATCCCGTCTAAAACAACTCCTTTACAACATTGGTTCTTCTCCTTGTATACTGTCAGCGTCATCAGCGCCGTCACCGCGCAACAGTCCACTGCTTTCACCGCCGCCATTGTCATCTGGTGTCCTATCGGTCACTCCTGTCTCGTGGCCAGGACCAGCTGGTGTTAGACCCATGGTTCGACGCGTTTCCTCAGCGCCGTTGAGGACATACCAGACGTCCTTCTTGGTCAGCAAGCCCTGCAGGACGCCGCGGTCGCTGAAGAGGAGATAGCGTAGGCCGAGCTTCTGGAAGTAAGTTGCAACCAGGTGGAGGCTCGTGTGCGAGGGTAGCGTGAGCGGCGTCTGGTCCATCCATGGGCGCAGATCGAGGGTGGTGCGTGGGTCGGCCATGGGCTGGTGGGAGAAGAAGGCTTCTGTCTCTGGGGAGAGGGAGCGAGGTGGCTGGGTTGAGGCCGAGAGGTTGTAGGCGAGTTCTGCACGAGAGATGTAGCCGAGGAGGATGGCTTCGCGGGGATCTGATATGACAGGGAAGCCACGGTATGGGTGCATCTCGAGAATGGTGGTGAGAGAGGCGATGGTATGGCCTGTGGCAGTGAGGACGACGAGGTCCTCGATACGGGTCATGACCTGGGCGGCGGGAATGTCGGGGATAACCTCGTTGTTCTCGCTGTTGTCGAGAAAGGGGTATTCGTTAAAGTGAATCCAGGACTCGTAGATGCCGCGGCGCGAGAAAGCATCGCCTACCCACTTGGAGATCATGACAGCGATCATGATGGGGAGGACGTATGTCAGGGCGCCGGTGAGCTCGAACATGATGACAACGATGGAGACGGTCAAGCGAGTTACTCCAGCGAGGGAGGCTGCGGCGCCGACGATGGCGTATGTGCCTGGCGTAACGCAGGGAATATCAGGTTCGCATGAGGCGAAGAGGAAGAAGTTGGGGTGATTTGTGACCCAAATCTCCATGATGATACCAACGGCTCGACCTGTCAAGGCGCCAATGGCCATGGAAGGGAGGATGATGCCGGCGGGAATCTGCAGACCGAAAGTGACGGCGGCGAGAAAGAAGCCCAGGACTGAGGCAAAGACCAGGAGGACTATGGTGCTGGCCGAGGCAGCGCCTGTTCTACAGAGGCCGATGGGGTCGTCGAGGACTTGAGAGCACTCGGAGAAGAGGTTTGAGACGAGCTCGGTGGTCTGAAGCTTCATGTAGAAGTTGGGATAGTTGATGAGGGCTGTGAAGAAAGCCACGATGAGGACTTGGACAATCGGCCCAGGGATCCATCGGTTGGACCTTTTCCACCTGGCAATGGCCATGTTGAGTTTAATAAAGAGACCTCCGTGGATGCCCTGAAGACTTGGTAAGCTGGATGAATCTTTAGAGGGGTATCTGACTCACTCCCAAGATACCCAGTATAGCATAGGGCAACAACTCGAAACCATGCCATCCGATGCTGTAATGGACCTGGTACAGAACCAGCTTGCCAGATCTAAAAGGGTCAAAAGCTTGTAGGACAACAGCTGCAGTCATGGCGCAGACAAAGCTCTGCCACATGGTCTTGTCGGGGAAGTAGTATGACAGAGTCTGTAATGAGTCAGTGTTTTGAGGGAGGTTGAGTAAAGGATTCGATGCAAACCAACCTCAAGACTAAACAAGACACCGCCGATGGGAGAGCCAAAGGCCACTGAGACACCTGAAGCCGCAGCGGCTGATAGAACCTCGCGTTTCCGAGCTATGGACACGTGTTAATCGAGTTGAAAGCGTGAGGAGAAGGACATTCTTGTACCTTCATTGTCGTTGATGTTGCGGAACAATTTCGTAAATAAGTTGGCGCAACAGCAAGCGACATGGATCAAGGGGCCTTCTTTGCCTAGCCACATGCCTGATGCAACAGCAAGAGACTACAAGTGAGTGAGTGTAAGCAACTGGCTAGCTTAGTTGAGGGAATGGCCTGGTAACTCACAAGACCAAGCGACTTGGTTATAAGTGTCCAAATCCCAAGGAACCGTCGGATGACGAAGCCTCCTAGGACAGTCTTGATCTCGGGGATACCACTATGCTTTGCATAAATGGCATATTCCTGAACGAGAAGCGCAGCGACGCATGCGAAGAGCATCTTGGATTCATTATTAGCAAGAGAAGAGACAAGCCAAGGCATGCGCATACCGCGAGTCCAATAAAGAAGAAGTACTCAACAAACCACTTCCCGCCTTTCGAGTGCACTCCGAGGGAGTCACCCCAAGACTTCCAGCCGTTGCATTTAGAGCCCTGGTCATATCCGTAGCAGCAAAAGGCCTTGTTCAGGTAGAAATGGCCGCCTTCGGGTCCACTGGAACAGTAACCCTCCTTCAAATCTCCAAGCCAGTCGGTTGTGACGTTGATACCAGCAGCGACTGCGCCAACGAGCATTCCTGTCAATAGCAGGACGATCCAGACCTGACTGGCGTCGATGAGCCGCCGGACATGGCCTAGAAGACCGGTTGCGCTCGAGAAGAGGACACGCAGTCGCTGGCGCTCTTTTGTGTATTCAAAGATCCAGTCAATGGCCGTGAGATCCTCGTACCCAACACGATGACCTGGCCCCTCGACGTGCCAATCGAGCGGCGCTCCATCTTTGGAGGTGTCGTTGAAGGCAGCGGGTTCGGCGCGCGGGGAAGTATTGGAGCCCGAGACTACAGCCGGCGATGCGCCTCGTGAAGGCGGTAGCGAGTGATTCGATCGCGAGCCTGTGATGGCGGAGAGGAGGCGGGAGGGCGCAGACCAGAGAGAGGGACCTTGCCTGCGCTTGAAGGTCATGGGCGCACTCAGATCGCTCTGAAGGGGGTCATGGTCGAGGACATTGCGGCTGCTGGTGCTGTAGACGTCTCTATCGTGAGCTCTTCCTCGGCTGCTGCTGCTGGCTTGGGCATGATCATGATCATGGTCATGGCCATCGAGAAAGTCGAGCTCGTCGCGATCGTCCGAGTTGGAATTGGGAGTCTGCGATGAAGACGAGGCTGAGGCTGAAGCTGAAGCTGAAGCTGAGGCCGAGGTCGAGGCAAAGGCGTACGGGTCGTTTTGAGGCGCTCCAGACATGATGCGGCTCATGACATTGTGTAGCAGAGACGCTCACAGCTGGAGACTTTAGATTGTGTTTGCGACAAGAGTTTTGTTTCTGGAGCCTGGTGATGTTAGAGTTTGGAAGGGAAATGACAGGATCCCTGGTTGTTGTCAGCTTGGTCGCTATGACTTGCTGAGAGTTTAGTGGATGACACGCTGTAAGTTGAGGCTCCATATCTTTGTGTATTGCCTGAAACGTCGAGTCTACCACCGAAACCATCATCACCAGACATGAGCTTGTAAATAATACAGTAGCAGGACATTCTTGCAATGTTTGATAAGTGTCCTCAAGCTGTTACATGTTTAATTACCTACCTAGATCTAAATCATCGGATGGCTGATTCTATCCCGAGCTGGCTAAAACATTGTCTTGCAGTGCATTCCTGATAGATAGATCTGGCTGCGACATGAAACATTTCAGATCTAACTCATTTCTAACTAAGTATACTCTGCTCGTCAAAATGTCTTTTCAGTGTAATATTTGCTAAATCCTTCAACACCTTCACCTGGACGTTTCTAGAATGCACCTATCGAGGCGATTTAGAAATAGTGGGCCTGGCAAACAATCAACATAGATAGACTCTTCAACTCTTTCTTAGCAAATAACTTGCAGTCTCATATTGACTCAGACTCAGCATCTCTCATTTGTTTTAATAGAAAACCAATAATTGGCCAGATTCAGAGACTACAGGCCCCTATTCTGATCACTCAAAACCGTCCACAACAACCAAACATGGACGAGACTACTACTACACCAAGCACTGCTTCACAACCCGCAGACCTCAACAAGATACAGACTCTTCTCAAGGCAAAAGACGATACCCAAAGATTTGTAGGACTCGCTCTGCTCAAGTCAGTCCTCGACAGCTCAGAGCAACTCCGACAAGATGAATCTACAGTCCAGAGCCTATGGTCCAGCCTCTCGCCAAAGTTCCTAGACCGGCTGCTGCGTACCGGCTCGAAACCTTCGAGCAAGAATGCCAAAGAGATGCTAGATCTCGTCGTGTCTGTTTTGCACATCTTTGCTATTCTGCTCCCTGACAAGGCAAAAACAGACACCAAGCTTACCGACAGAATCCCTCTACTAGTCGATGCAGTTCTCTATAGGTACGTGACCTGGAAGACGAGCTCTCGAGACCAGATTACTGACTGATATAGTTCCGAGGATACCACAAACTTGATCCTTCAACTGCTACACACCCTAGTCAGCTCCCAAGACGGAGCAAACGTGTTTATCAAGGTGGAAGACTTCAGCCCTCTCACAGAAATTGCACCAAGCCACGCACAAGTTCTTGATATTCTATGCTTTGCGTGGCTCAACTCGATGACAAGTATTGAGGACCCTACTGCACTGGCCAGTCAGGTCGATACTACAATTCAAAGCCTGGTCTCATCCTTTACTGGCACTGATGCTGTGACCCTTCTCGAGTTTCTCGGCTACTTTGTACGGCATGCCAACTCCATCGTATGTTGTTACAGTCATTATCATGTAGCCAATTAGCTGAAATATTACTTCAGATTCTACCTCGACAACCCAAATGGCTTAAGAGCATCGTCAACTATATCGAAAATCTCGTCACAAGTCGTCCGACGCCTGAAGCTCGCTCAGCCTACTCCAACGCTACAGCATCAATACTCCAAGCCTATCCAACTGAAGCCCCAAAACTCATATTCACCGACACCAAAAAGGACGACAAACCCTTCTCCTATCTGCTCATTAACCTCCTACTTATCGATATCCGCTCGTCCGCTCCCACGCTCCTGGAACAACTAAACAATCCCGAGTACCCCAAAGTGTCGACAAGGCTCACATCCGCCTTTGACATTATCTCGGTATTCATAGGATATCTCGTGCAATGTCTCGAAGACGAGTCTATGGAAACCTTCTTTATGGCCCCTGACAACCTTCTCAAGCTCCGCAAAGGATTATCCGAAACAATGTCCCTAACAGCCGAATATCTACGGGACCGATGGGATGCCTCTGTTGCGGGAGCCATGGGCTTACATCCAGATGCCCGCGCCAACACAGCAGAGACGTCCACAGGAACACATCACACACTGGCCTGGGACTCAATGAAGGACAATGCTGACGACGACATGTTTATACTCTCCGCTGTACGAGCGCTGGCGCTCTGGCTGCGGGAAGAAGAAAATGATACGCTGCGAAAGGAGGCAACGGGGCTAATGGACATGTTTATGGATCTCTACAAATCTAGCTCGCAGGATAAGCTCGACTTTCGATCTGCCGTACTGGTCGCCCTCGAAGGTGTGACGACGCTGCCCAAAGGTCGCGAGTCGTTACTTGCCAACGAAGGCTGGACAATCCTTACTCGCGATCTCACCTCAACTCTTCAGCGTGGATCACAGACTTGTTGTGAAGTGGACGCATCACGGGCCACAGACATTGTTCGTATCCTGCTCCCCCTTGTTGAGCAAGAAACTGGTGGCATTCCCGAGGCCTGGATGGATCTCATCACCGCTGTAGCCGCATGGGATGTACCTGATAATGGATTATCGCCTGTGGTGCAAGAGGCACAGGTTGCTGCTCTACAACTCTGCTGTTCAGTGCTTGCTGCGACGAACAGGGGCATGCGGCAGAGATATAGGCACTCTATTGCTGCTATTCATGGCATTGCGGCTCAACTTGCCGACCAGATTGGACAGGATGATCCTGAAAGGGAGATGCTGGAGGATGTTCTCGCTACTTTGGGTTCTTTAGCTCAGGAAGGATGAGACGAATTGTATGAGGGCATGTTTCGTACCCAACTAGGAACCGTTTGGATGTAAGTTGTGCTGGCAGTCTTGATATATGCAACCAACAAGGTCAAGAGGTACACCGTGGCTTGCAGAGGTATAAATCGACACCATGTAAGCAGCTTAATCATGTCTTACTACGCAACGCCGCATTTCGTCAGCGTGATTGATGAAGCTGTTGCTGGCCAAAGGGAATGCGGCATGCCCGTGAGGGGTAGAGCATAACGAGAGCCATCCAAAAGTATATATAACCAACCACCTGTATCCCTGATACGAGCATCATGTCAAGGATGAGACAAGCACAAGAAGCTTCTGTTTAGACTATCCTGTTCAGCTATCCAGCAGGTCAAGGTAGACTTGGCGCGTATATGAATCGCTTCACTGCTCTATCCTCCCGTCTCATTCACACCAACCAAGTCTTCCATTATCAAACTCTCGGCAGAATGTCAACCACTCACTACGACGTTATTGTCCTTGGCTCTGGCCAGAGCGGCAACCCCGTCGCCAAAGCATTTGCCAATGCCGGCCGGAAAACGGCTGTGATTGAGCGTACAGCACTGGGCGGCACTTGTGTCAATGTTGGGTGCACGCCGACAAAGACCATGATCGCGTCTGGTCGGGCAGCGTACATAGCCAGACGGGGGAGAGACTACGGCGTGCAAGCAGGAGACGGCAAAATCGAGATCGACATGGCTCGTGTGAGGCAGCGCAAGCGCGCAATCGTGGAGCAGTGGAACAGCGGCAGCGTGAGAGGCTTGGACACAGCAGGGGTGGAGGTTATCATGGGAGATGCGAGTTTCCTGAGTGATAGGAAACTCAAGGTCCTGTTGAACCAAGGCGGCGAGCGAGAGGTCACTGCCGATACTGTATTCCTCAACGTGGGTGAAAGATCCCTACGCCCCGACATATCAGGTCTGGATCACGTTGAACCAGCACGCGTCCTCGACTCAACGTCTATAATGGAGCTTGCCGAGGTTCCGCAGCATCTCGTCGTACTGGGCGGCGGATACATCGGCCTCGAGTTTGGACAGCTCTTTCGTCGGTTGGGGGCTGAGGTGACCGTCGTTCAGAGGGCGAAGCAGCTTGTACCGCGAGAAGACCCTGACGTGGCAGAGTGTCTCTTGGATATCCTTCAACAGGATGGCATCACAGTGCACCGTTCGAGCACAGCGGACTCCATCTCGGCTTCCAAAGACGAAAAGACACCTTTCACAGTGAGTATCCAGACCACCACGGGTCAGGCAAAAGTCTCTGGATCACATCTTTTGCTGGCAGCAGGTCGAGTGCCTAATACCGATGGATTGAACCTCGCCGGGGTTGGCATCAAGACAACACCCAAAGGGCATATCGTTGTCGACGACAAGCTCCAAACTACAGCTCCAAATGTCTATGCTCTGGGAGACTGTCATGGCGGCGCTGCCTTTACGCACATGTCCTACGATGATTCGCGCATCATCCGCACGAACCTTCTACCAGAGACCATGCCATCCACAACCCCAGCCATGCCCACAACGCAGAGTTCCATCTCGCGAGTATTGACGCCTTATGTTATGTACACCGATCCGCAACTTGGCCACGTCGGGCTTCACGATAGAGATCTCGCCAGTAGCACGAGGAAGGTCAAGGTAGCCAAGATGCCCATGAGCTATGTTGCAAGGGCACTGGAAACGGCGGAGCCACGGGGCATGATGAAGGCGGCTGTGGATGCAGATACGGGTGAGATCCTGGGTTTCACGTGCCTGGGACTTGAAGGAGGTGAGATCATGTCGATTGTGCAGACTGCTATGATGGGGGGCTTGAAGTGGTGGGATTTGGAGGCAGCAGTGTATGCCCATCCGACTTTGGCCGAGAGTCTGAACAACTTGTGGGCAAATCTAGAATAGCTCCAGGCCTCAGTTATGAGTGGTAACATCATCAAGATGCCTCAAGTATTGTGCTCTGTGGTTGAGTGCTTTCTGTAGCTTGACCAGTCTTCTTCTCGGCCGCTTCTGCTTTGGCGCGTCGCTTTCGGGCTCGTCGCACCTCGATCTCCACGCTGAGCATTTCAGCGTTGACAGAGACAAGTCTGGGTATGATTTGCTCTGCTGCTTGCACAGACTGCGTTTGAGCTGTGCGAAGAGGCATGGGTGCGAATAGACCAAACCAGCGTAAAGGGTTTCGGTTCTTCTTTGGTTTCTTTTCTGAGGGCTTTTCGGTCTTGTCCTCATCTTCATCTGACTTTGGTTCCTTGTCAGGATCGATCTCCTCCTTTTCTGACTCTTCATCGGGAGCATCAAGTATGGTAAATTTTGGAGTTTCGTCCTCGTTCTGCTTGATAGCAACAATACGTGTCGCCTGCATCCTCTCATCGTAATGGTCCTGACCGTACCTCATGCCTCGCTCGCCCGAGAAGTTTGCGCGAGCAATGTTCTGAAACACCCCTGATTGGAGCTGAGATAGGCTCTGTCGTAACTGGGTGTATTCATCTAGTAGGCCAAGATAGCGCTCAAGGAGCTCGTCAATGTGTTGCTGCTCCATAGCGATGTTTGCTGCTCAGGCACTTTTTGAACACGTCTCGACGGGCCCCGTGATGATTTGAGTAGCAGAGAGCCTAGAGTCCTTCTGTTTCTGAGAAGAAAAATGGCCTTGCTGCAAGCTTTTGTGTTGATAGTATTGCTGAGATCGATCGATAGTAGATGTTTGAATGAGTAGAGTTGAGCATGAGGGGCCTGGTTAAAGCTGCATAGCTATCCGGATTGGGCTTAGCGCGTCTAAAGCATAGACGAGCCGGTCCCTACAGGTTATTACGACGACTCCCTGGATATAGTATTAAAAGCTCTACAGTCTCTACTCAATCCTAATTTCAGCTTCTTCTTTGTCCTCGAAACTTGACATTCAGCGGCCCGCCCGTATACAAGACAGTGGGGATCGCAGACACAAACACAATGATACCCAAACACCATCCCGCAGTTCCCCATCCCGCGCTGTCCTTGATCATTCCGCCCAATATAGGCCCTACCAAAGAGCCTCCAGAGTATGCCATATTGTACAGACCATATGCCTGAGCAATCTGCCCTGCACCCTCGTTGCCGTCCTCGCCCTGAACGGCCCAAGTGATCTCGGCCATCAGCGGGCCGAAGATACAGGCCATGGTGATGCCCACGCCGACTAACAGTCCGCACAAGAGGACTTTGTCTTCTATCGTGTTTTCCTTCACAAACCTTAGGCACACAACAAATGGCGTTGCGAAGAGGAAACCGAATGAGGCGAGCCACTTGGGCCCGTACTTATCGCCAACCATCCCGACCAAAGGACCGAGGAACGAGGGCAGAATAATAGGGAGGAAGATAAGTCCTGCACCTATCGAGTCCCAACCAAATATTTCATGTGTGAGGAGTGGAAGCGTACTCTCGAGTGCGGTATTTATGAGTGCCTGGACAAGGGTTCCCCAAAGAGCAGCAAGAAATCGAGGTTGCTTCAGAAGCTCGATGAGAGTTTGAATAGGGGCTCCTAACGGAGCTGATGCATCCTTGCTCTGCTCATTCGTTACCTGCCAAGAATCCTCTTGATTCTCTTCGGCCTTGGATTGCCCAGCGACAACGCCCTCTATATCTGCTGGGGCCGCAGGTTCCGCTCTATCAAGCCAAACTTTGGCCTCTTTGACCTCAATGATGACAAGACGCAGAGCAATATCTGCCGCGAGTAGGCCAAAGCACATTGCAAAGACAGAGTAGTAACCCCCCTTGCCATACACAACTCCACCTAGCAGAGGTGCCGTCAGGATACCCAAGCTGCAAGACATGCTGATCCAGCCCATAGCTTTGCCAATATGCTCCTTGTCAACGGTATCAACCACCAGTGCGAGGCCAACAGTCCAAGTCAGTGCCGCCGATACACCTTGGAGGGCACGGCCGACCATAAAGAGAGCAAGCGTACGACCTACGCACAGGAAGGCGGTAGCTCCAGCCAGCACAATGAGACCTATAAGCATAGGAAAGCGACGGTTCTGTATCCTGTCTGCCAAGTACCCCCAAACAGCTGTTACAGCCACCGTAAGTCATGGTCCATATTGTCAGGGGAAGACGTTACCGTACGGGAACTAGCCAAAAGAGCAGCGCCATACACAGCCAATGCTATTGAAACCCAGTACTGTACTCTGTTTGAACCAATACCAACTCGATCCTCCAGAGCAAAGGGCAGAATGGGAACAATGACGCCGTACAAAAAGATATCCTGTCAAACGATATAAATTTAACTGTCCTGAAAGTTAGGAAGATGACATGCCACTCACAGTGAAGATGGCAAAGGAGCAAGTGGTGACGATTAGCCCAGCTGACGAGCGCAGCTTGAGGAGAACCGGCGGCTTGTCCTTATGCGACCATTTGAAGAGAGCCATTGATACTTGCTGGCTGACTCACAGCCCAGGCAGAGTATCTGTCTGAACAAAGTCAAGTCGAGTTAACAACCTGACGGAGGTTGTAGATATTGTTGAAGTGCTCCTCCGTCTCCACTCTCCCCCCGGCCTCGGGCGTCTCGGGCCCCGATCATAGACGGATTACAGGTCTGCATCGCCATTTGAGGTTAGCGTCATCTCGAGTCTGGATAGGTCAGTCGCTATTGACTACTTATTGCAGGAGGAAACTAGTAGAGCAGATGTTATGAACTAGCAAAATGGAAGGAAGACTGAGCCTGACTTACGGCACTTGACGTAATTGCTTCCTACTGCATCAATAAAGCCGGGCTTGAAAACCAGTTGAGCCATATTGATGTTAAAAACATGAAACTCGCCATATCAGATCTACTAGTTTAAACTGATGGCTATGCTATATATCATGGAGTTGCTCAGGTAGTTCGTACATAGTCAAAACTTTGCGTCCACTTAGCAATTGCCAGCCCAGACAGTTATTCCGTTGACTCTGTCTCAAATGAAAACGAGGTCGTGATGTATATGGGTTCATACAGCTCTTACGTCTGTCGATAATCATTCGTTATGATGCTCTTTGCTTTTGATATAAAGAACACCAAAAGGCAATTATTAGTCTGAAAGTTCGCCGAAGGCTACGCCGATGGTCTGAGCGTAGTAGTTTGCATATTCGATACTGCAGAATGGGCTCATTAAAAAAATTCACATTTTGAATCTACGGATAACTGCATTTTAGAAACACAGCCAGATAAACGCCTAGACGGTGCAGATCGCTGCAGAATCAACGTGAGTATGTCTCAGTTTAACTATGCAATCTAAATAAGAGGCGGCTGTGGTTCAGGTGAAACAAACAGGCGGCTGGAGCTGAGTTCATGCTTCCACTTGTAGCAGATTGGTAGGCTGAAGGCTGCGATGAGTCTAGTTGCGACAGGACAACCACAGCTGAGACCCGACAGGTTCCATTGCCGGTATATGTATGTGACAGGTCGCTGCTGCATAAAGTCGAGCAGGGAGCCCTTGGTGGAAGTAATATCCCTGGGCTGAAGCTTGAGTGGGCTTATGTGATTCTGAGAAGAAGAAAGTGTTGATGTCTAGTACCGCAGCCGGGAACTTCATTCCTCTTAATTATTAGCGAGCGGGTGCAGTAATTGATACCGAGATTTGGGCCTCGGTTCCTTTAGCCACCAGTTTCTCTGTCATGAAGCACAATACAGATTATTCTAGGCGTAGTTCGTTTTAGCAGTGGGACGAGCTTTACAGGGATCGACACTGAATGACATGGAAAACACCAAGGTTCTCTTCACCGTAAATATCAGTTTCGCAGCTTATATCCGATGATCATTAATTATTTATCGTAAATAAGCCGGGCTCTGGATTTGCCCAGTCAAAACGAAACAAATCACGGTTATCCACCGTCAATCCTTGGTGGTCACGCGTGGTCCCAAGTCTCAAATCACCCCTCAGAACCCTTAGCTACCTTAAGCGAAAGGGATGAATGATACCTGAGCAGAAGTGATAGGGGACCGAGGGCATGGGCCAGATGGAGTTTTGCCTGCAACAGGCCCAGTATTTTTCGGCACCACCAGAAGGAGTTCATCTCCATGTCGACCTTGGCCTCATGCAATGCAATAAAGACAAGACAGCACAAGAGCCCGAGTCCAATCGGGTGCGACGACGATGTGATTGTCACAGCAGACACAGGCCAAGCTAAGCAAGCAACAAGGTGAAGCGAAGCGCCTCAAGGGCACAAGCATCGTCCATCCCCCTTAACCTAACCTTACAACAAAGCAACGCACGGAGAAGAATTGGATCTGATCAAGTCGTCCCATTCACTCCGGCCCCTATTCCATCCTCCCCCGTGACGACGGTGGTGGTAGTATTTGTGCAGGTAATTTATCGGTGGCATCACTCTTTGGGTGGCTCAAACGTCGCTCAACCCTGATGTCGTCATCAACTGTCCCGTCGAGCAGCCTCATGGACAGCATTTTGTCGTGTGCTGGCTGTCGCAAGTAGGCAAGCTGGTATGAACAAAGGGTCCCTCCCTTAGTGACGGCGCCATCCAGAAGCACGGTTCTCGCATAGCTCAACAAGCGTCCCAGGGAGTGCTGCCAAGAAACAGGCCTTTGTCCCAGCTCTACCTAGGTAAGCCCACCGATATTTATAAGTGGAAGCGGCTCCGGCTGGTTATTGTACGGGATGAGGCTGCTTCTGGGCAACATTTAGCAGCGGAGGCTGATCGCAACGTTCGAGAACAGCTATCCGGCGAATAGAGAGATACCTCATGATACAGCTGTAGCTATGAAAGATCGGCGGTACCTGGTAATCGACATCTAACAGTGGACCGTCAATGCTCACTGGTCTCCACTGGCTCTATCTCACCGGTCTATCGAGAGCCGGGGGTGAAGAGCCCTGCCACGATAGTTTGATGTTACGGTGAACGTGTTCCAACACCTCATTTGCATTAATTAATATTGTTTTTATCACTTCACTAATTGCTATCAAGTGCAGCTTATTCTATAGCACTAGTTACAATTAAGTGCAGTTTATTGAATGGCTGAATGGTAAATTGTCTAGAGGACGGTGAACATCTAAGAGTGGTACTAGTCAGTGACAGATTGGTCTCCAGCTAGCATTGGACTTGTATCATTGTTCCTGCTTAGGTAGGTACCTAGGTAGGTAAGGTAGGTAGCTCTGACACAATACCTAAGATAGTACCTATTCTACCATTCCATTAAATGAATACAAAACCACTTCTCCTGCCTACCTAGAGATAACTGTTTCATTTTCCAAAACACATTCAATCAATCTATTGCTTTGCCTATACCACTTCATCTTGCTAGGTACCTTGTTCACCTCCTCCACCTCGCCAATCCACATTGGCTCTGGTCACTTTGCTTGGAGCTTGTTTATTTGTACCCTGCTGTACTGCCGACCCCAAACTGCAGCTTCGCCACTAACAGACCCCCGTAAGTATACCTCACTATACGTCGAGCACCTGCTATTGGACGGATGCTTGCTTTTCTAGGCTAAACCTGGAACTGGCCGTCTCTCCATCCCCGTACTGTACCCTTCAGGCCCCCTGCCCCGTGCCCGCTGGTTGGTGCTTGCGCTGGTCCCTTTTCTTCTGCCTCTGCCTTGCCTTGCCTTGCCTTGCCTTTTGCCTTGGTTTCCTGCCTGGCTTGATTTTCTACAGCGGGCACTCACTTACTCACTCACTCACTCCCTCGCTGCTTCATCGAGGCCCACTGCGCCGCGCGCTGTTCAGGTCGGTACAGTTCTGCCACTGCCACTGGCCTCCCGTCTTCTCTTCCTCTCCGCCAGTCCCCAAGGCCCAGGTCCAGTCCAGTCCAGTCCAGTCTGGTCCCGTTCAGTTCAGTTCAGTTCAGTCACATCAACGGGCTCAGGCTCACACTCGCACTCACACTCGCGCTCACGCTCACTCTCGCTCACTTTCTTGTTGCAGCGTAGCCTCCCCGTCCTTCTCCTCCACCTCCTCCACCCATTTGCTGCACCAGCGCCCAAAACGCAACTCCATACCAACCTGCTGCTGTATCTAAACTTGCCTACCGCAATCCATCCGCTTGCGCAACATAACCGCCTCCGTCTTCCATCCTTCTATCGACCTCTGCTGCTTTTTCTTCCGACTCATCTTCCCCAACCCCGATACCGACTCGATTCTTCTCCGCTTCGCTATCCTCCCCGCTCTCTCACCGTAAACGCGCCCACTCATCCGCCCGCCAATAGAGCTTGACCACTCTCGACCGCTTGCATTTCGCATTGATATAATCGAGCTCCTGCCGAGGAGCATTTGAGAGGAACAATGGCGGTTGTCGCAACTATCAAGTACGTTTAATCCCTTGGTATCGCAGTCGCAATCCTTCGCTTTGATTTTCTCTTGCTCGCTGCTCGGACCCTTTGCGTCTGAAGCACCGCACCCTTGGCACAGCTGCGCATAGGCTTCGCATGTCCCCTTTCCCGCCATCTGCACCGCTGTTGTTGTTTCTGTTTCTGTTTCTGATGCTAACTCTCCTGTCCCATTAATTAGGTGCGTCGTCGTCGGTGACGGTGCTGTCGGAAAGACCTGTCTTCTCATCAGCTATACAACAAACAAGTTCCCCTCCGAATATGTCCCGACCGTCTTCGACAACTACGCCGTCACGGTAATGTGAGTCTACCTGCACGCCCATCAGATCGACACCAACCCCCCACACCGCACCCCCACCTGTAACGAACGTCGTCTGCTGGCAACGTCATGATTGAACCCCTGGTAGCATGCCGAGTCTCGCATTTACGCAGTCTACATGCGAATACCCTCACTGGGCACATAGACATCTGGTATTAGGGCGCCTGCTGACTGGTTGTAGGATTGGTGATGAACCATACACTCTCGGCCTGTTCGATACCGCTGGTCAAGAAGATTACGACCGACTCCGACCTCTCTCATACCCCCAGACCGATGTCTTCCTTGTCTGCTTCAGCGTCACTTCTCCTGCTTCATTCGAAAACGTACGCGAGAAGTGGTTCCCCGAGGTCCGTCACCACTGCCCTGGCGTTCCCTGCTTGATTGTCGGTACCCAGGTGGATTTGAGAGACGACCCTAGTGTTCGCGAGAAGCTGTCAAAGCAAAAGATGCAACCTGTGCGAAGGGAGGACGGTGAGCGAATGGCCAAGGACTTGGGTGCAGTCAAGTATGTCGAGTGCAGCGCTCTAACTCAGTATAAGCTTAAGGATGTCTTTGATGAGGTATGTAATGGGTCAAGTCTTCTTCGCTCGTGTGGACTTGTCTGAACAGCTATTAATTGTGTGTGCTATACAGGCGATCGTCGCAGCTCTGGAACCCCCTGCCCCAAAGAAGAAGTCGCACAAGTGCCTCGTCCTATAAACGGACAGGGGCAAGCCGTGGCCGTGCCACGACACCGCCATTCTCCTCCCTCCCCTGGAGATGGTTGGTTGGCCAGGAAAACGCTCAGTAGACAGGCACGAATAGAGTTATGTGGTAAAGGCGCGCGGCAAGGTGAAATCGAGATGACCTGGGCGGATGGAACGGAATGTGCGGAGTGTTTCAGAGGTTGGTCGTCCTTTGCTTGACGTGGACCGGAGAACGGAACAAAGCTTGGGGAGCAGGGGTCTTGTTCCGTGACCAAAAGACAAAGGGTTGAAGGGTGTGCAAACGAGAAGCTACCATGGGCCGCTGAGCACAGCCCTAGCCAGGAGGAGCCTCTCTTGATGACGAGCCAGTCCTGTCCCGTTGGCCTCTCTGAGTTTTTTTGAGCCGGAATCTACAAAGCAGCTTATTCTTTGATCCTCCCGAGGTAGTATGAAGGTACGAGGAAATGGACCCGGGAGCGCGGATGGGGACGACAATTCATACATCCAGGCGGGAATGCTTTGATAGGACAGTTTGGCGATTGGGGTGCAATTTAACGTGAATGTCTTGTCTTGATTCATACTAAGTTATAGAAATTATTGCATTTCGTCTTTTGGGCCTCGACTCGGGTGGGCTATTGTGCTGGCTCGTATTCATGGGAGGCGTAGCATTTACGACAAGAGGCAAGCGAACGAACAATGACAAGTGACATGACGTGCCTACAGCACTCTAAAGGAGACCCAGAGCACCTGGGGTGCACACCTGCAAAATCTTTATACCCATTGGCAAAATGCTTGGCTTTTACCGACTCTGCGGGTAGGTTTGATCCCCCGGGCCGGTCTTATGGCCGAATGACTGCCAAGATGGCGAGAAACGGCATGAGACGGATTGTAGATATTAAACTGATCTCTTAGGGTTTACAATGAAAGTGTCTTTGAGTTCGTATGGGTATTGTGGCATTTTTATGCTGCCTGCTCGGCATACACTTTGGTGATTCAGTGTGACGCCTTTGAGAAGACAAGCCTGCGCCATATGCATTGTCTAATAAGCATGAGGCTGAGCAATTGATAATGGTGTGCCAGGTGGTGGTGGTGATCAAAGGATAGAACACTTTATACCACTGTCCATTGAGTTGAGTGGCCTTGATGGATATAACTATAAACGAGTTGGTCTGTCGCCCCAACTTTCCTATCTCAACCTAGTCCCAGCACAACTGGACCCATTCCCGGCTATCGTCTTTCAAAGCCCAAAGTAAAATCATGAGGCGAGCTGCTCGACTTTTGCGATTCTTTGCCTGATTCAGGCAAATCGCCTCTTCAACCCCAAGAGGGCGGGGAAGAAAGTGAACTGCGGGGTGGCTTCTTTCAGTGATGGCTTTATCGGTTGGCCAATTAACGGCTATTACAGAGCCAAAAAGAATTGCTTCGAGGCTGCTTCTACTCCATTGTGAGAGGAGAGACATCTAGACTCGTGGGGCCGGTGGCCGGCAGCGGAAAGAAGGTGGAGGTTATGAGGAAATATGACTATATTAAACCTCGCCCTCTTCCTCTTTCTTCTCTCCTCTCCTCTTGTTTCTTCTTTTTCTTGATCCTAGGTCAAGTGCTTGGTGGAATCGGTCGGTGTCTTACAACTCGTCATCATGAAGCTCTTGAATATTCTCGCGCTGGCGGGGCTGGCGACGGCTTGCGCTCATGACCATGATGATAAGGAATGGACAAAGGAAGAGCTTGAAGAGCTAGAGGCAAAATGGGGTTATGAGGTATGCTATAGCCTTCCAGCAGAGAGTCCTCTTCGTGTCATGACGACTGCATCATGAACCATCATGAGAAGTACATTCACTTACACCACCTCACTCTCAGTGGCCCTTTGCCGGCATCAACACTTTTGCCCACCTCAACCATGTAAAGTGTCTCACTGAGCCCACCGAGCCCTTCGATATCGCCATCGTCGGTGCTCCCTTCGACACGGCCGTGAGCTACCGTCCAGGAGCCCGCTTTGGGCCACGAGCCATCCGCTCTGCCTCTGCGCGCCAGACGTCCATGCGTGGCTTCAACCCGCGAGCTGGTATCAACCCGTACCAGAACTGGGCCAAGATTGTCGATTGTGGTGATATCTCCATTACCCCCATTGACAACAACATTGCTCGCGAGCAGATGACCCAGGCGTTCAAGCAGCTTGGTCGACGCAAGACGGTGTCCGCGCTGGCGCCTAAGCCTCGCCTTGTGACGCTTGGCGGTGATCATTCTTTGGCTCTGCCTGCGCTTCGGGCTTTGAATGAGATTCATGGAAAGCCTGTCCAGGTTCTGCACTTTGATGGTGAGTCTCAGTATATATGTCGGGCTTCAGTTAAAAAGCCTAGCGCCTGTACCACCAACGCACTCGAAATGACACCAACACTAACACCTTCATCTTAAGCTCATCTCGACACCTGGAACCCAGCCGCCTACCCCTCGTGGTGGGGAGCCACTCACTTCACCCATGGCTCTATGTTCTGGATGGCCAACCAAGAAGGCCTCCTCTCCAACTCATCCTCAGAGCCCTCCGTCCACGCTGGTCTACGTACCCGTCTCTCTGGCGTTGACTTTGCCGACAACGAGGACGACACTTCTCAGAACTGGATCCGTTTCACAGCCGACGACATCGACGACATTGGCACCAAGGGCATCATCGACGGCATCCTCAAGGTCCTCGGCACAGAGAACCCAGTATATCTCTCCGTTGACATTGACGTTCTCGACCCAGCCTTTGCCCCTGGCACCGGTACTCCTGAGCCTGGCGGCTGGTCCACCCGCGAGTTCATCCGCATCCTGCGCGGTCTCGAGGGATTAAACCTCGTGGGTGCAGATATCGTCGAGGTGTCTCCTGCGTACCAGAACGGTGGTGAGGAGACCGCCCTGGCTGCTGCCCAGGTTGTCTACGAGATCATCAGCTCCATGGTGAAGAGGGGACTTCACGATGGTGGCAAGGAGGGTAACGGTGGTAATGCTGCGGCCAAGGATGAGCTGTAAGAAGCTTCTTGGTGTAATGTAAACGTAGCGTCATGTGTTTATGAGTGATGAGATAGGGGAGCAATTGCATAAAATTATAGGCTGGGTCATGAAACAGGCATGTAACATAGGAAGAAACGAAATAAAAGTCTCTCAAAACAACTTATCCGCGTTTCTACCTTGAGCCACAACTCATACAAGCCTTATGAGCGGCTGTGAATTAAAGTACTCGGCCTCTGAGCCTGTCATGGCAATGTATATCCATGGGAACACAAAATTTCTCTTAGTTTCATGGACTATTTGTCTGCTGACCATGAGCAAGACTGCATATTATCAATTTTGAGGACTTGAATCAAAGCACATACCTCCCAGCTTTGAAAGCCAGAAAGTCATTTATCAAGACTTATTACGGATACAACCGCAGCCCATCTTCTTTCGTTTCCTGGCCACGCACGTGCTGCAATGATTAAAAGCCGATTGAGAGCTATAGCACATCTAATAATTTGCTGCGACTTCAGGGAATATCGATCTTCTATTATTAGGAACCATTTGAGAAGTTGTCTCATGAATAACCCTGACCTCATCACAGCACCCGATGGCTTTCAAGCGGTTATCAGATCTCCACTGTCATGTAGCGAGCAGGCCAAGCTTTGTCAATGCGATCCCTTCGATCGAGGGGACGTGCCTGGTTATGGCAGCTCGTCTGTGCCACGTACAACAAGCAACGTTTTGATGGGGAACAATAGAGAGGCGTTATACGACTCTTGGACCTATAAGCGGCTTGTGAGGTACTCGGAGAAGTGGCACACAACGGATCGTGCCCTGGTAATAGAGATCCAACTCTGGCGACCTGTGGCCGTTGGTTGGGTTGACGCTGTGTAGCAAACACTCTATGGGTGTCACTTGAGAGAAGGTCAACAATATACGTACTAGGTAGTGGATGCTCAAGATCTGTACGGCGTGGAGGCTGTCGGATAACCTATGAACAGTGCACGGCAAAATCGACACACGGCAAAGGAAGCAGGGGAAATGACAAGGATGATAGGCGAGTATCGTTAGTTGAGGCCAAGGCGTAGTATCGTGGGATCAGTGTGGAATCAGAGATGGGACCGCTAACAGTCGATGAATACATCTATCAGACCGACATTTTTGCTGAAAACGTCCATTATATGCAACCAAAACTAAAAGATATATCAGCATCAGCATCGAGCGTCAAAACCACGGGCTGGGAAGGGCAGGGAGCGGGTGGCGCGTTTGCGAAGCGCCTGAGACGCTTCCGAAAATAGTATCGAACCAGTCTCTCTGAAGGCGACTGCGTTTGAGCATGAGGTGCTCAAGGAACTAGTGCCCGTGTCGATGTTTCACAACAACTGGGGAGAAGTGTAACAGGGAAGAATACGAATTGGATCGTGTCTTCTCGCTCGCTTCTATGTACAACCATGATGCGTAAAGCATACCTACCTAAGGCCGTAGGATCCGCGGCCGCTGTTAATGTACTATGTAGTGTAGTGACACAACTGATCGAGTTATCTTGGCTTTCCCGTAGTAAATCTCGGAGTATTATTTGCTGCTCCGTAATCTGGGCAGTTTGCTGTCAAACAATATCCAAGGTCAGGGGCGTCTTGAACCTTTCAAGTATCACGGCCGACTTGACTCTTTGCAAGTTAGCGCCCAGTAGCGGGCGGACCGCCAGGCCCGCAACTTAGGGGTCCAGAAGGTGGATGGATAATGCAGAGTACCTACTAGAGAGATTAGAGATTGCAACAGTTTCTATGCCTTTGCAAATATTTACTGACCGATGCATCCAATCTCAATAATACAGACTACCTATACAGTCTATACTAACTTGCCGAACCTAAGCACCACGACTATTTCTCAGCCCCCGCGATATCTGCATCGGTAGCAATTACAAACCCCTTTCTAGAGCCAGACCCCAGAACCTAGAACCTCGAGTTGCGTGGTGGTATTTCATTTTGGCCGGCCAGATCCAAGCCGGCAAAGCCAGTTGACAGCCCGGCAAGGAGGCGGCTTGTTGATGTTTTGCAGGGGGCTTGCAAGGCTCGGGTTGTCTTGTAACACTGTCTACTACCTACGTAGTAGGCACTATCAACCACGGGAACGGGTTGCTCAGGAACTAAACTGAGAGTTGTTATTGATTGAAACAGCGTGCAGCTGTTATATGTCCGGATGCATATTCGGCAGATCTAGGTAGGTGTCTAGGTAGTATGCGTGCAGACAAAGAGTTGTGTATGTTATGAACTTATTATGCACATAATCAATCCAATCATCCCTGTCAGGGTCATTAAACTATCGGAGCAGCCAATTCCAACCTTGACCCCCTTTGGGTAATGGTCTCCTCGTGTCGCCCCTGGATGGCCCCCTGGCTAGACCCTATTCTCTCCCCCAGAGCCTCTCAACCAACCAGCTTAAGCCAGTCTGCCAAACCCAACAGCGGAGTTGTGCTGTCGCTCACACTCTCCGTTGTCTCCTGAAGATGCTGGTCCTGTACTCTAGCCTCCAGCCTCTAGCCAGTCTTGGTCCTAGTTCGATAGCTTCTCTAGCCTCGACCGTTCGTTCATTTTGTGTGGATGTGGGTGTGGGCGTTGGTGCATGGATGCTACTGTACCGCAGTGTGTCTTTTTTTCCTTCTCCCCTCTTGTCAATCGGGCGTGAATTGACCACCTCACGATTCTTTCTTTATGCAGTGGAGGCAGGCATTGGATATCATCATCGTTGCATTCGTTGCTGCTCATCAGCTCCCTCCTTTCTACCTTGGCTCCTTCCATTTCATCCTTTCCGTTGATTTTTCATTCCTTCCCTTTTAGTATCTACTCCTCTGTACCTACCTTAACTTACATTCACTATCCTTCCTCTTCTTTTTATCATCATCATCGTCTTATTGTTCTTCTTCTTCTTCATTTCATATCCCTTCTCATCTTCAACTCCACCCGCCCACCGACCCTC
>JAJJWO010000096.1:0-13646 GCA_021655895.1 Fusarium sp. NRRL 66739
CTCCTGTATCGTATCTCTCAGCTTTCCCCCTCTCCTCTCCTCTCCCCTGGATGTGCGCAGCTGCTAAAGAGCGGATGCAGAAAACAAAATGGATCTGCTCTCGTGCATGTACATGAAGCCTCATTTTAAATCTGCCTCGATGACTGTGGGAGAACCTATTGGGTAGGATCTGCGGCTTCACCGCCGAAGACAACGTTGCAATGGCCCGGCCCGTCATTTCATCGTATCTGCCTCTTTTTTTTTGTTTTTGTGTTTTTCGTGTAAACGCTGTGAAATCTCTGAGGCGTTCCCCGATCTTGAAGGCTGCAGATGCAAGCCAACACGAGTTTTCTCTTTTCCTTTCTTTTTTTGGCTTCTTCTTGTCCTCCACAAAACCGTTGGTGGTGTCTGTGCTAGTAACGTTATGTATGCGCATGTACGTGCTGTAGATGCAAGATGGGGCTCTGCTGGGAACCCGAGGATCGATGCGTCAGGCTGGGTACAAGTACCGTTGTTCAAACGGCCGTTGCAGGGCTGGCTGAGGCGGGGGATGTGCGTTTCATCTGAGTGGCGAGGCAGAGACAGAGACAGAGACGGAGGCAGAGACAGAGACAGAGACGGAGACAGCGAGAGGTGTCTCAGACTGAGAGTGAAGAGTTGGCCCTGTCGAGGCCTGAAGCCAGCCCGAGACAGGCTTGTTGTAGCAGGCTGTTCCCTGGCTTTGGCTGTGCATGCACGTTCGTTCGTTCGTTCGTTCGTTCATATCCCAATGCGCCCCCAACAAGTTGATATGCAAGGGAGCTGCGCTCTCTGTTCGCATACGTATGCATGTATGTATGTAGTAGAAATTCTTCAGGGTGCTGCAGAGCACAGCACTGGCCGACTCGAAGGAAAACGGGCGCTTTTTGAGGCCAAGGAACATACAGTAGCCTATAGACACAGCATACAGCAGAAGACCTAACCTCCATGGAGCGTTGAGACAAACAAGATGTTGTCACCGCTCTGAATCTCGTAGGCCTCCTCGCCCTCGAGCTCCCAGTCGGCATCGTTGATCAGAACCAGGATTCCCGGTCGACTGTTTATTTCGCCACAAATGTCAGCCGCAGGAGCCCGTCTAATTAGGAAAGTGGACTTTATGTTCATGATGCCGGCACTTTAAAAATAGGGGAGTGTGTGTATAGCGAGCAGAGGAGAGAAGAGAAGAAAGGGCAGATTGTAAGCGGTGGGGGCAACAGATGGCCGAGACATACAGATGGTTGTCCAGGACAAAGAGATCTTTGCGAGAGTCGTCCATGACATTCTGACATAGGTGGTCTATCAGATACGCAATGTCCGCAGGCTTTCCATCTTGGTCTGCCGCGGGGATCGCCAGGGCATGCTGCCGCTTGTTGGAGAAGAGCATCTCCAGGCCGCCACTAAAAGAGCCACAGTGTTGGTCAGTGGACGTTTCGAAAAAGAAACAAAGCCAGGAGTGTAAGATGAGAGAGAACGGATTGTCGGACGAGAATCCAGGGACAAGCCTGGTTCAGGTGGACACATGGAATCTAAGAAAAGATATTGTCATATCGACAGAGAAGACCGGGCCTGACGACTGAGTCGAGGCGATGCAAGAAAGAGTGATACATCATATACAGTATGCCGAGAGAAATAGGTGAAACGACTTACGAGAACTCGACATCGATGTTGAGTTTAGGGGAAGACGCTGGCTCGGCCATTGCTGCGGTCGTGGTGATGTGGAGATACAGAGGACGCTTCTTGCCGCTGTCAGCTGATCGAGAGTAGACGCTACTGATAATGACAGTCTTTGCTTTTTGTTGTTGCTTGCAGAAGATGCCGAGATGTTTGTTGGTGGTGGGTGCTGTAAGGTATCAACGAGAGATCTAGTCTAGTGTAAGAAAGCTGCTTATTTCCGCCCAACGGTCGAGACTAGTCGTTTTTCACTGTCTGATGACCAGATAATAAGGAGAATAATTAGCGTGCCGAGTAAAATTGTGCCCACCTGAGCATCTAGCAAACCAGAAAAGTTGTGATAATTGCTTTTGGTGTGTAGTGTTTCGAAGCCACCCGCAAGCGGAAACGGGTGACTAAGCAAAACTCTCCAAATCGCACCGCGACGTCTATGCAGCCAATCAGCATCCAAGAAGCACACACTTTTCAGATTCATCCCAACGACTTCAAAAAAAGGCTGGTAGAAATGGGCGTGAGACCCGTCTCGATCGAGTATCTCTCCTCGGGAGCTAATCGACAAACGGCCGTGGCGGACTGGAGTCGGACGGGCATCTTGGCCTTTGGAGCTGATATCAACGTTGCTCTATGGCGACCCTCGGTCAGTATCTGAGTCACCTTGCTGCTTCAAAGTCAATAAACCCAGTCTTTTATATGGTTGATACAATATCTTCGAGTATTTAATACTAACTATTTCCCCAAGTCGGATCCGCCCAAGGGGGTTAGCAAGCTCCTCGGCGGACACAAGAGCACCGTTAAAGCTCTGACATTTCTCCCCGAGGACGGTCAAGATGAGGATTCTTTTCTTGTCACGGGCTCAGACGACAAAACTCTGATCGTATGGAAGGCTCCACGGGACAGCGAGGACTTCAAGCCCATCCATACCTCAACTGAGCACACCGCAGCCATCAACTCCATCACTGCTCTGAGAGTTGAGGGAGCTCAGAAATGGATCATTGCAACCGGAAGTGCAGATGCCTCCATCAAGATCTGGAGCTTTGATAATGACCAGTTCTCTCTGCTGCAAAGCATTAAGACCGCTCCCAAATACTTTCCCATGTGTCTATCACTCAGCTACGCTGGAGATGAAAACGACATCCTGGTGCTAGCATCTGCTGGCACAAGGGATATCGTCCAGATACATACGGCCGAGGCAAAGGCAGAAAAGATCCAATTCGAGGTCCAGGCGACATTGACGGGACACGAAGGCTGGATACGAAGCTTGAGCTTTGCGAAAGAAACATCCGCCCCTGACAGTGACCTGCTGCTCGCATCGGCAAGCCAGGACAAGTACATCCGTATCTGGAGATTCCACCAGGGCAAGGAGCTACCCACTGCTGCTGCTGCTGCCGCCAGCGGTTCAGACCCTTCAAGTGACGCTTACTTGCCTGGAAAATCACCCTCAAACAAGGCTCACCGTCTCAAGGCAGCTGGCAAGGACTTCTCTGTCACCTTTGAAGCCTTACTTCTGGGCCACGAGGACTGGATCTACAGCGCACGCTGGCAAAGACAGGATGACGGCAACTTGCAACTTCTGTCTACATCGGCGGACAACTCGCTCGCCATCTGGGAAGCTGATCCCAGCTCTGGAATCTGGGTCAGCATGGCGAGACTGGGCGAGATCAGCAGAGAAAAGGGCGCGACAACGGCCACTGGAAGCACTGGTGGTTTCTGGACGGGTCTGTGGTCACCAGATGGCAAGTCGGTGGCCTGTCTTGGCCGTACTGGCAGTTGGAGACGATGGGAGTACGTCCCCTCGGAGGACTTTTGGCAGCCATGTGTTGCCATCTCGGGACATACCAGAGCTATTACTGGTGTTGCATGGGCCAAGAACGGCGAGTATCTCCTATCGACGAGTTCAGACCAAACAACACGACTTCACACGCGCTGGAACCGACCAGGAAACGAAACATGGCACGAAATGTCCCGGCCCCAGATCCACGGCTATGACCTCAACTGCATCGACTCTGTAGGACCCTCTCAGTTCGTCTCAGGGGCTGACGAGAAGCTCATGCGAGTCTTCAGCGAGCCCAAGGCCGTAGCTTCAATGCTCAACCGGCTCGCAGGCATCGGGGACAATATGGACGTCCAGAACATGCCCGATGCTGCGAACATGCCTGTGCTGGGCCTGTCCAACAAAGCCATCGACGCCGTGGAGGACGACCAGGAGATTCAGCCCATCGACGACCGTGACCGCGAAGCCATGGATCCAGCGTCGGTAGTCAAGAAGTCGCACTTGGAGATTGATCATCCTCCTTTCGAAGAGACTCTCTCACGCCATACACTGTGGCCAGAGACGGAGAAGCTCTATGGCCACGGTTACGAAATCTCTTGTCTTGCCGCCAGCCACGATGGCACGCTCGTCGCCAGTGCATGCAAGGCCAGCTCGACTAACCACGCCGTCATCCGCCTCTTCGAGACGACTCGCTGGACTGAGCTCCGACCACCTCTGGCCGCACACTCCCTTACAGCCACCCGCCTCCGCTTCTCCTCCGACGACCAGTTCCTCCTGAGTGTAGGTCGCGATCGCCAGTGGGCCGTGTTTGAGCGCGCACCCGAGGACGAGGCTGCGTATAAGCTCCTCCACCTCAACCCAAAGGGCCACACTCGTATGATCCTCGATGCGACGTGGGCACCAGCTCCCTCGTCGGCGCCCGTTTTTGCGACGGCTGGTCGAGACAAGCAAGTCCGTGTCTGGGCGGCAAAGCCCGATCAAGATGGAAAACTGCAGTTCTCGCAGACATCTTCCATCGCATGTGCCTCACCCGTTACTTCAGTTGACTTTGTTCCTCAGGTAGTCGATGGAAGATTTGTCCTAGCGGTTGGAACGGAACTCGGTCGAGTCAGTTTGTGCCTGATCAAGGAGGATGGCACTGATGTTGTCGAGAAACCCGCGTGCGAAGAGTAAGTGCCTAGGCACGAACCGCCGAAACATTGGAACATGACTGACTTGATACTTTTAGGTACTGTTTGCCCAAGGCTGTACTTCAGCTTGCCTGGCGTCCTATTTTTAGGGAGGGCTCAGACCGGCCATATGAGATAGCTGTTGCAGGAGAGGATAGTTCGCTCAGAGTGTATGCCTTTAGCCAGGCATATCTCCAAGTGCCTACCGATTCGTAGCATAGAATTTAACGATATCTTGACGTTACTGTCGTTCTCCCAAGCACCCTACTATCAAGTCACGAACTCGTCAGATGTCGCAGCCTGTCCGTATTTGACAATACAAACCTGATCCAGCAGCTTACGGCCCTGAGGTAACAATGTAAGGTATATTATCATTATAGCCATCTATTGGCCTAAGTATTCTAAATCCGTATCCATTAGATCGTGATGCTGGGCTAGCCTCCAAGCATTGCCCGTTGTTCGCTTCTCGTGTTTCTTTGTTTATTCCGTGCCGTTGCGTTTTCCATGACCCGTGAGAAAACCCTCAGATGATTTATAGCTCCCTCACAACTGTCTCGACAGCCTCCTTGGTCGCATCGACCACACCCGTCGCCGACGCCGACAGCGCGCTCGCGGAGATGTCCTTGACAGCCTCTTGCACCACCTCGCCGACGTCAATGTGCTCTCCGTTGATGTAGTACCACGCGCGACCGACGAGGAAGGAGATGTGATGGGGGAGGTAGAGGCAGGCGGCGATAAAGGTAAGACTGAAGAGGAGGAAGACGATGGAGCCTGCGACGGTTAGTCTTGCTGAAGCGAGAAAAATGCGATGGTGAGACGTACTGAAGAAGAACTTCTCCCAGGGCGTAAACATGTAAACGCTGAAGGTGACCTCAAGCTGGTACTGTTTGAGGCTCAACCACTTGCGGAACGATCCAAAAACTGCCATTTTGCCGTGATTTAACTCGTTTATTGAATACGGTTGTCGATGTTTTGCCGTCGCGAGGTAGTGACTGTGCGTGGTGATGGTCGGATGAGATGGATCCAGGAGAAGGTTTGAATGCGACGGAGAATCATATGAAAGGAAGGAAGGATGAGGGACCCTCCTTTTACCGCACCGACGCTCCCGAAACTAAAGTGGGAAGCAGGGATGCGCATGCTGACACGCGACTGGCCCCACGGCTGCGGCTGTGGCTTGTCCGTGGCTCGTGGCACTGAGGTTGTGCAACGCAGCCTCGTAGACAGCACCGCATTACTTGACACATATTCTATACTCTTTATTTTAGCCTGTCAAACAACGACAGTGATGGCATCGTCATGATCATACGGCACCTAATCAGACCCCTCTGCCACGGCGCTCCCGCCTCGCCTTTCGCATTCCCAATACGCACCTTTTCCAGCACATCCATATGCCTAGCAAAGGCCCTCCCCCCACGGCCGAAACCTCCACCCGACTCCGAGATTGAAGAATCATATATCAAAGGAAGCGGTCCTGGCGGTCAAAAGATTGTACGTGCGCCTGCCCTTTCGCCCTTCTCGAAACCCGGTCAGATGTAATATTCAGTCAACTTACACATCATTCGTTCCACCAGAATAAAACCAACTCAGCCGTCCAACTCAAGCACATACCTACTGGTATCGTCGTCAAGTCCCAAGCGACCCGTTCTCGAGATCAGAACCGGAAGCACGCTCGCGAATTGCTTGCCCAGCGCATCGACGAACTGCACAATGGTGATCAGAGCCGATCAGCAATTGTTGGTCAGGTAAAGCAGAAGAAGGCTGCTAGCGCTTCTAAAAAGAGCCGTAGGAAATACAAGAAGCTCGAGCAAGAGAAAGCGGCTGCCACTGAAACTCAACCAGAGACGACGGTTGATTCTACAGAGGGAGATATCGCATCCACAAACGATACCGAGAACTCTCAAGTTGCCAAATCTCAAGATACCCAAGATAAGCCAACATGATAATTACATGCAAATCATGAGCAATCCTATCAGCGTAGATCCGGGCGTTGGACGCACACAACAGACGGCATCATGTCATCACCTCGTTTCATTTCAACAGTTCTAAGCGAAAAGTAAAAAAAGTATTTGTATGATCAACCTCGGCTTCTACCCCTAGGCACGCATTACACGCGAAACTACAACAAAGGGGCCATCACATCTCTTCGTATCAAGCGCAACGCCCACCCTTTTGACCATGTCAAAAACTTTTCGTGAAAATGAGATTCGACTTTGACGCGTGCCAACCACCCAAGGCTTCGCATCTGTCGCCACCTCCATGATCTTGTCGTCGTTGCGCGAGTGGGAGGATTTGGTTTGTCGGTCGGGTAGCTTTTCATAGTCAGTAACTCGCCCAGAAACCCGACACATTACTATAACACACCTTAGAAGCACTTGCGGTGAACGATTGAGGGACCGCTCTCGTCGTACTCCTGCTTGGAGATCCACATTTGCTGGAAGGTGGACAGGGAAGCGAGAATGGAACCACCGATCCAGACGGAGTACTTTCGCTCGGGAGGAGCAATGATCTTGACCTTCATGGAAGAAGGAGCAAGAGCAGTGATCTCCTTCTGCATACGGTCGGAGAGACCGGGGTACATGGTGGTACCACCAGACTAGGCACAAGTTAGCATGATTCAGATTTTCAAGTTTCGTTTCACTTACCATGACAATGTTGCCGTACAGGTCCTTTCGGACGTCGACATCACACTTCATGATGGAGTTGAAAGTGGTAACGTGGATACCACCGCTCTCAAGACCCAGGACAGAAGGCTGGAAGAGAGCCTCAGGAGCACGGAATCGCTCGTTGCCAATGGTGATGACCTGACCGTCGGGAAGCTCGTAGGACTTCTCCAGGCTGGAGCTCTGGGCAGCAGTCTGGATCTCCTGCTCGAAGTCGAGGGCGACGTAGCAGAGCTTCTCCTTAATGTCACGGACAATTTCTCGCTCGGCAGTGGTGGAGAAAGTGTAACCGCGCTCAGCCAGAATCTTCATGAGGTAGTCGGTAAGATCACGACCAGCCATGTCGACACGGGCAATGGCGTGGGGAAGAGCGAAACCCTCGTAGATGGGGACAACGTGAGTGACACCATCACCAGAGTCCAGAACGATACCAGTGGTACGACCGGAGGCGTACAGGGACAGAACGGCCTGGATGGAGACGTAGAAGGCGGGGGCGTTGAAGGTCTCGAAGACAATCTGGGTCATCTTCTCACGGTTGGACTTGGGGTTGATGGGAGCCTCGGTGAGCAGGACGGGGTGCTCCTCGGGGGCGACACGCAGCTCGTTGTAGAAGGTGTGGTGCCAGATCTTCTCCATGTCGTCCCAGTTGGTGACAACACCGTGCTCAATGGGGTATCGCAGAGTCAGGATACCACGCTTGGACTGAGCCTCATCACCAACGTACGAGTCCTTCTGACCCATACCAATCATGATACTGGAGCTTGGTCAGTGGCCAGCCAGCAAAGGAGGCAGCGAAAACTGCCGCGGTGCCTGTAACTTACCCATGGTGACGGGGGCGACCGACAATGGAAGCTGTTTTGCGAGGTTAGCATTGAGTTTCTGATTGTATTGCGTCCGGAAGATGCGATATCAAATCTCTGGGAGCAAGAGGCTAGAAAGTGGGGTACTCACGGAAAACAGCTCGGGGAGCATCATCACCGGCGAAACCGGCCTTGCACATACCCGAACTGGCATCAAGTTAGCTATCATGAGAACGTATTCGGAATTTCCATCGCCAATCTCAAGACCAAATGCCTTTTGCTTCGATGTCGAGACCAGTGTCGAGCATCGGACGATGCGGTGGCAGATCTGACCAGGGGGGCAGAGAGGCGGGGAGGTAGTCCAGAGGTCGGTGAGAGAGGCGGGACAGGCGGGGGAGCTTACCCATTGTCGATGACGAGAGCAGCAACTTCTTCTATAGAACGAAAGACAGGTCAGCGACAATCCAGAGATGACATTCGCGATGCTCGAGGCGGGATTGCTTGGACCCGTCGATGCAGCGACGCGGTATGATGCGACGTACCCTCCATGGCTGTAGATTACGGTGTGTGTATGGGAAAGCTGTCCAGAAACGGGATTAGCGGCCAAGATTCGAGAGAGAAAAGAAACTGAAGCTGAAACTAGAGAGGAAGAAATAGAGCAAAGAGTAAGCTTACGGGAAAAGAAACGTTGATGGAGAAGGAGACGGAGGTCGAGAGGTAGAAGAGTTGAAGAGAAGTGGTTTGGATGGGATGGGATGGGACGGAATGGAATGGGAGAGGGAAAGAGACCGGGAAGAATGGGGGAGGGGGAAAGGAGAGAAGTATCGCCGGGCGACGCTGTCACAAGAAAGTTGTGGGCGGGCCCCGAATTGCTGAGGTGGACACTTTGGGGACAAGGGGGGGCTAGAGACCGCCTGCCAGAATTGGGTAGGGGAACTGAGCAGGAGCAGCGCAGCTCAGCACTTGGTTGCTCTTGCTAGGGGCGGGGCACCAGAAAAACAGGTCCTAGGAGAGGAGGGAATTGCTTGCCGCTTTTACTGATTGGTTCGTGACGGCCACTTGCCAGTGGTTGCAGAGCAATAGGATGGAATGGATGGTTTGTTTTGTACAGTAGCGGTGGCTGAAGTGGGGGAGAGCTTGGGCCTAGAGGCCGGGTGCCTTACCTACAACAGTGGAGGTGAACTGAACAATTGATATGAACACGATTGTTTCTGTGATTCAATGTCAGGGGGTTTTGAGGCGGTCGTTATTCTCTGCTGCTGTATCAGTATCACATACACGTTCTCAGTGCACAACGGGCCGCGCTCCCGTCCGCGTGTCTTGACTTTATGCTTTTCTGCATGCCCAAGGTGACGTCGTAAGCAGAACCTCATATCCCACCGCCACGCGAGCTGGCGACGACGACGTCAGCTAGTGACCGTAAGGAACTTTTTTAATTCTGCAGCCTTTGAGGCTTCCTTTTGTTTTTTCTTGGCAAATGTCTTGTTTCAGCCGTTTACTGTTGACATTCTAGCTTCTACTAAGCAAACATGCCTGTCGCTCATCACGGAAGAGTAACAAGACCACGGCTCAGTCAGCCTCAGCCACACACAAGATAGCCTCGATGCCATCTCGCTTTTCAAATTCCTACACGAAATCGGACTAGGACGGTACACGGCTCCGGAACAGACAAGTAAACAATTCCGCCAAAAGTATTCTTGATATCAACCGATACAACCTATACAGCCTCAATCCTTTGAAAAAGGGGCTGGTATCTCCAGACCGAATCTCCATATGCTCCGCAGATTGGAACCGGTTCCTAGCTTCTTGTTTCCGAGTTCCACTCCATAATTAGCAGAAAGCGGCTAATTAACCAACCGCTCTTCCAGGGCACAGTTACGCGGAGGCAGCTGTCTTTTGCGGTAATCAATTGAGTGAGCGCGGTGAGTCCTCCGCTGACGAACCTTGTCGTATACGCGCGGATCATTCGTCTGAAGTACACTCATTACGGTTGGCCAAGCAGGCATCTCCATTCAGAGTCCTTCGTGGCATTGCAAAGATTGCGTAGCTATCTCGCCTCCTATTCTGCGTAGCCTTTTCGATAGAGGTTTAGGAGTTGTAGGGAAAGGCTTGTTTTGTTTTTGGCAGTTTGAGGCGCCTGTTGATATTCGAGATGTAGTGAAGTCGTCTGTCGTAAGACTACCTGAGCGAAATCGAGATGGACCATTAGCCAACAAGATCTTGGGCAACATCAAGTATCTTCCCCCTGAATCAACAGACTTCTTCCGCTCAATGATCTCCTAATTCTCAATTAGACCCCTGCCTGATGTCCCCTGCCCAGCCCAGCCGGGGAAGTCCACCTAATGCTAGCTGTCGGCCAGTAAGCCAAGCCGTAAGATTGAACTGGCAGCCTCGCTTGGGAATCCCAGCCTCTCGAAAGATTCCCACCAAGCTCTATTTGGTCTTCCACTGCTTAACTGCATTATCATGGCAGCCTTGGGGCCAGGCTGCCACAATGTTTTCGCTGCAACGCAATACACACGCGTCACCTCCATCAGCCACAGTCAGCCTTGAGCATATTTTCGACTGCATTTTTTTTTTATTTTTCGCTCCTGTTTCGAGCTCGTCCGCAAAAGCAGCGATGAGGGGCAACCTTCAAGGTGGGGCATTCTTTGAGCTGGAGGGGGAGCTATGATGAAATTTCGCTGCCACGTTGGACTGCCGTCCATGACTTGATCTGAACTGCGCTGTCTCTACAAGGCAGAAGCCAAGCGTGGTATTGTTTTACCACCCGTTCAGTACCGCGTACAAGTCATCGTAGGGCATCCATTGGGCTTCAATGTATTAGTATCAAGCCGAGGCAGAGCAAATTGGCCGATGGACGGAGAATCGATAATTCGCGTGAGCAAAGTTGAGCTAGACTATTTGTGGATTAGAGGGTTCTTGAAGATTCCAGAATGGGCAAATTCTAATTGATCTGGTTGGTAAAGTAGAAAATTGAGTGCATATATCAAAGACAAACGTTTTTAATCTTTACAAGCCCAACACTTACAAACAACCTTTGAAAGGAAATTCTACAAAACAAAAAACATGGATGACAAGAGACTCAACGAGCTCCTCAAATGGAGTATCGAGCAATCCGATGCCACCAGAAACGATCCCAATGCCCCGGCGCCCACCACACAACTCACCCCAGAGCTCATGGCCTCGCTTATGGGCGGTCCCTCGGAAGCCGAACTCATGAAGGCCTCGATGGACATCATCACCTCGGATGACGCTGAGCAAGTCTCCCTCGACGACAAGCTCATCGCCTTTGACAACTTTGAGCAGCTCATCGAGAGCCTCGACAACGCCAACAACATCGCCAACCTCAGCCTGTGGACCCCGCTGCTCGACCAGCTCAAGCACGAAGAGCGCGAGATGCGCAAGATGGCCGCCTGGTGCGTCGGCACGGCTGTGCAGAACAATGAGCGCACGCAGGAGCGTCTGCTCGCTATGGGTGGGCTGCCAACGCTGGTAAATCTGGCTACCCACGAGGACGAGCCTGCCGACGTGCGTCGCAAGGCCGTGTATGCGCTCAGCTCGGCGGTGCGCAACTACCAGCCCGCTATGGATGCCTTTGCCGAGGAGTTGACCAAGAAGGGTCACAAGACCGACAAGGTCGACGCTACGAGTATGGAGGCTGTTGATGAGGTCGTCAACGGACTGCGGGAAAAGATCAACAAGGCCTAAGAAATTTTTGAAAGACAAAGACTTCAACGCATAATGAATGGATGCATCGGGACGGAGTTGGGCGTTGATTTGGGGCACATCTCGTGCCAAAAAAGACAGATAGACGACAAGAAGGATAACAAAAAAGCTGAGTATGAAACGGGCAGTTAGCCCTGGATTCAATGTCCATTTATGATACATATCTTGGTACATGGTCTATACTACATATCAACCATTCGGAGATTATACTTGGTTCCGATAAAACATTTCATAACTCTTCCTTCGTTGTGACTTAGTGTGTGGCCTTGCCGTAGAATGGGATACCTAGTGCCTCCAGCAGGAGACGGCCTTGTCTGTCCGATGTTCCGGTTGTCTTGATGAAGATATCGCAACCAGGCACCATTCGTGCAGGGTACATCTATTCTTCTAGTTAGTCATGCTCTTGAAGCGGCGTCAAGTACTCAGGCTTACATCGTAGTTAAACTCGATCTCGGGGAAGTAAGCCATCCACGCGGGACGCATTCCAAATGCCAGGTTACCTGAGCTATCACCAGTAGTAGCATCAATACCAGGCCAGTCCTTGATCTTGGGCAGGACCAGAGTAACGAGCTTGTCAAAGAAGTCGTAGGCCGCACCACCCTTAAGCGTGACCTTGCAACCGGTCTTGTCTCCCTTCCTCACACCCCATTGAACAACGCCGGTCTTGACACAAGTCACCTCGGGGAAGGCACCTGAGATAGCCTGGATGACAGCACGACACACGTGCAGGTACTCCTTGTTCTGAGCACCTAGAGGTGCGTATGAGTTGATGGTGATGGATTCGATCTCGGGGATGTTGTGCCAAGAAATGGGGCGCTCAACTATGCCAAGTCTTGAAGAGCCACCACCACGAGGTCCTCGGCGAGGTCTATTCTTGTGATAAGGCGAAGATTCGTCCCATTCACGCAAGTTGCCCTTATTGGAGACAGGAGGCTCGACGCCGGGAGGGGCATGTTGGTAGGTCAGGGTCATCAGATCCGGGGCAATCGTGCTGTCGTAGGTGTGCTTTAGCCGGGGGAAGCTGAAGGGTCCGGGAACGAAATCTCGAGCAGTCGGATCGGAGGACTTGGGCACCTGGACGGGATGAAGAGGGCCACGATAGTACTTGGGAGGGTGGTATTGGTATCTTTGGGATCAGTTAGCGCTTGCTGAGCCAGATACCAAGCAATTGGGCTACCAACCGGTTACCGGGGAGCTTCCTATCTCTACCTGTAGCCTTCTCCCTGGCATTGAATTCCTTAATGGCCGCCTCGTCGGGAGTGCCTGTCGCAAAGGATGAGGCATTGTCGAGATCTGCGAGAGCGGAGGAGGGCTTTTCGGCCTCAGTTGAGGCGAATCGTCGGGCACACAGAGGGGCAGTCCGTAGAGGAAGCTGCCTCCTTCCCAATGAGCTCGCCATACGAGCTCCTTCCCGTACCGTGGCCATAGTGTCGGTTTCGAAGGCGAGGGAATTGCTCGTCTACAAAAAGTTGAGACGTTCTCGCGTGGGATTGGAAATTTCCATCTAAGCGGCTAGCGCCGAGTTGAGCCATGTGTGGCTAGTGCCTGCCAGAGTGTGGCTGTGTTCAATCGATAGGATTCACATACGGCGCTTTCTGCTTTCTACAGTAATTAATGTGAGAACAAAATAGACTCTGTATAAGATAATTCTGTCCTTTAGAGATCTACGAGTATATAAACTTTTCGAAATTATTTTTGGTCACACCTAATTCCATAGGCTTAGGAAGGATGTCTACCTGGGTGCTTTACATTAGCCACTTTAAAGTCAATGGCACTTATCTGTAGGAAAGGTGTTGCGCTGTGGCGCGCGCTAATTGGCCAGATTAGGTCTATAATAAGGGCTAACTAG
>JAJJWO010000097.1:0-92064 GCA_021655895.1 Fusarium sp. NRRL 66739
AAATTAAGTCTATAATAGAGACTAATTAAAAAAGGCATAATTTATATATAACCTTTAATAAAGAAAAATAAAGCTCTTTTAAATACTGATTTTAATGCTTATTATAACTCAATCAGCGCTTTATACATTATATACCCTATAAGTCAAGATTAAGGCAGCCTAATAGAAATAACACAGCTGTTTTCTTTAATATAACAAGGCTTATTTAATAATATTATAAAACTTATCTAGGTTAATGCCTTAACTCTTATGTTTTATTTGCCCCCTAGCTACCTAAGGTGTCAATTTCGTAATATTGCTATTTAATAAAAATGCGACATTTCGCTGCTCTATATGCAACCCAGCTTCCCATGCATATCCTATCCTACTCAACTTGGTGTCATAACCGACTATTATGCCAAATATGTACATTCTGCAAGCAAAATCATTCTTACATCGTGTCGGTCTTCCTCGTTATACAGAATAATCTAACTGGAAGCCTCTGCATCGAGCAAAGCTTGCAACTCGTTTATTTCACCACTGTGGTATACCATGTCGTAGAACTGGCCCCGGCTGTTGTACAAGTCTCGAGGCGAGCCGTACCTATAATGAGAGGGAAACTTGTCAGTATTCGATTTTTGGCAGATACCGAGTTATTGGATTGACTTACTCAAGCACACGCCCTGCGCCCATGACCACGACCGTGTCATAATCGATGATTGTGCGTAGACGATGGGCGATTGTTACCAGAGTACGGTCTCCTCCAGCAGCCTCAAGCTCTCGCCTTAGAACGCTCTGGATGCCTCTGTCTGTCTCGTAATCCATACTTGCGGTAGCCTCGTCCAGCAACATCAGCTTGCTCTGGCGTATGAGAGCACGACATAGCGAGAGCACTTGGCGTTGGCCATGGGAGAAGTTCTCGCCACGTGGATCGACGCCGGTTGTTAGAGTCACGACATTGTGGTCATCTTCGAGTGAATTTGTGTCGTTGTCACTATCATCAGAGGTCTGGGGAGAGAAGGAGGCAATGCCTTTGCAGTTTTCGAGGGCTTTTTCGAGAATCTCTTTCGGAACTCGGCTGCCAGGATCCAGATTGGACTCGACGGTGCCGTTGAACAAGACGGCTTCTTGTGGAATGATGGTGAGGCTCTCACGAAGGCGGTGACGGGGAACTTTTGTGATGTCAATGCCATCGTATAGAATCTGGCCCGAGACAACGTGTGTGAAGCGTAGGAGGGATAGTACCAGCTAAGAAGCATGAAGGTCAGTATTACTATATCAAAGTCCAACCATGGGCTGCTAATACTTACTGTACTCTTGCCAGACCCTGTTCGTCCTACCACGGCCACGCGTTCGCCCGCTTTGAATTTGAGGTTCACATCGGTGAGAATGTTGGGTCCATCGGGATCATACCGGATTGTCACATTCTTGAATTCGATCTCACCGGATCGAGGCCAGTTCTCGGGGATGACATGGGACGGGTCATCTGCGTACTCGCCCTCCTCTGGGTAGGGTTTGTCCTCTTTCTCCTCAGGCTCCAGCTTCACGTACTCCTTAACTCGGTGGAACTATATATTGGGTCAGCAGGTTGTCGGCAAAAAAAAAAAAAAAAAAAGAAAGGAAAAAAAAAGAAAAGAAAAAAAGAAAAAGACCCTCATACTCACGCTCTGCATCTCGACTTCTAGGTCGTTCATGGCTCGCACCAGCAACAGGATGGTCTGGCTGAGGCCATTAGCGTTGGTTAGGGAGAAGCCGACTAGGCCTGCTGCCACGACTCCTGTTTGTGATACTGCTATTATGCCTGCTGAAAGACTAACGAGAGCTGTCACAAAGTCCACACGAACAGCTACCCAGCGGTTGGCGTTGAAGCTGGCCTCAGACGACGCCGACCAAGTGCGCAACCTGGCAGCGAGTTCTTCCCTGAACGTCGAGGCCATACCGCTCCTAGCACGAATAACAGGGAGGCCTGCAAGAGTGTCGGCAAACTGGGAGAATACGGGCGACTGCGCTGAAGAGGTCAGCCGTTTAATGACTACGGCAGTTCTGGTGTATGCCTCGCCAATAAGAACGCCAAACAAGCATGTAAAAAGTGCCGGAATCATGAAAATAGGCATGATACTGCTGACGGCCCCAATACGGAAAAGCATCAGAAGGACCGTGTCAATCATGATCCGAAGCATGGTACTAATTGTTCCATCAAGTGAGGCCATGTCGCTAGAAAAGCGGTTGGTGATGCGTCCGATGGGGATATGTTTGAACCAGGAGAGCGAGACGCGCATAATAGCACGAATGAAGTCGTTGTGTAGTCTCTTGGCAGCATTCCAGGCTCCCCATTCGAACATGATGATGGCCGAACAGTAGGTTACAATTTCAGCAAATGTGAAACCAGCAAAGATTCCCATGTAATAGGCTATGTCGATATGAGCCTGGTGATTGTATGCTTCCACCCACACAGAAAGCCACAAAGTGCTAAGAAAAGTGAAGATGTTCGAGGCAAGCAGAAGGCCGAGACAAACAATAACAAACAGCGGGTGCCCAAAATAGTTCATGTATTGCAAGACTGTTTACAAAGTTAGTGCAATCCCAAAATGGCTAACATATGCTTACAAGTCATGCGACCAACTTTTCCAGATGCCTTCATTTCCTGGTTGACAGCATCTTTCATGTACTTTTCTTCTATCACCTTGTTTGTATCGTTCAAAGAGTCGCCGTTGGGTTGTATCTCGGGCACCGTTTCACCGAGAACCTCGCCCTCGTCAGCATCTCCCCCCAAGACTTGTGCAATGGCAATGGGCTTTCGGATAACCCCAATCTGCGGCTCCGCAGACTCAACCTGGCCCTTTTCCAGAATAATCGAAAGATCCGCTTGCTCAGATATCCAGGGGAGATTAGTCACAAGCACAGTTGTCCTCCCACTCAAAAGATCAGTGCAAAAGCAGTGCTTCCATACACCAGCAGCTGTCTTTGCGTCGAGAGCAGCAAAGATGTCGTCAAGTAACAGCAAGGGTGCTTTGGAGTATAGTGCTCGCGCAAGGGCAACTCGAGCCTTCTGGCCTCCGGACAGTGAAGTCCCGTTTTCACCTACAATAGTCATGTCCCTGGCCGGTAGCTCCTTGAAGTCCTCCCATAGACAGCATGCTTCAATGACGCGATCATAACGTGCCTTCTCCATTGGACTTCCAAAGAGAATGTTGGCCTGGATAGTTTCGTTCTGTAGCCAGGCTGACTGAGAGGCGTACGCTACATCGTCCGGTCGGGTTACAGAGCCGCTCTCCAAATAGGTTTCACCTAGTATAGACAACAACAGGGTGGTCTTGCCGCTACCACTTGGACCGCCAACAGCGTTTAGACCTCCTTGGGCAAAGTCAAGCGTAATATCGTTCAAGGTGAAGGTTGCTGCCTTGGTCTTCCGGAATGAGGCACCATCGATACGGAGTGGTCCTACCGGATAATGAGGAATAGGGACTGTACTTGAGAAGTACTTGTCGAGTCGAGTTACCGACACCATGGCACTAGCAAAGTTCCGGCCAAAGGCACTGGCCTGCATAATGTTCCTGCGAACATTCTTGACAAGAAAGATGGTGGTGAAAGCGGTCGCGGCATCGAGACGACGCTTTGAAAGGCCAACATGCAAGCCAAACATGACGAGCAAGGACAGATAAGGTACGATCTGCATAACCTGGTTCAGTGTTGCTTGGATCATTGAAGTCCTCCAGAGTTCTTTCTGTTCAGCAGCGCGTGCATCAAGGATCTTTTCTGTGATAGGGTCCTCCCAGGCGAAATACTTAATGGCGCGGAGGGAAGCGAGATACTCTGTCACCAGGGACATGCGGGAATCTTGAGCCTTCCTCACGCGACGCTGCGAGTAGAACATCAAGCGCCCAAGCCATATTGAAAGAGGAGTGGCCAAAAACAGGATAGTGTTTCCGACCAAAGATGCCCAGCCCATCATCCTGTACATGCCGATGAGAGATATCACGGTTCCAAGAGGTGTACCGATACCGGCTTGGATGATATCCCTTGACCTATAAATAGCGTCAATGTCAGAAGCCATGAGATTGGCCAGGCGCCCAGCCGACGTGCTCTTAGCAGCCGTCTGGCCGTTCTTGTTACCAGGTTTTGTACCTCCTGACTGCAACTCAAAGGGGTCTTCTTCCATCTCCATAGACTCTAGGGCAGTATGATACAATTCTTGCGTTAAGGCTGATTTGATACGAACCACCAGTCTAGTGGATGTGAATATGTACTGCTGGAAGGTGACAGAGCGTGACAGTGGACCGATAAACATGAGGAGTAGCCATATCCAGGGCTTGTAGATGGCGCCATTTGGGTTAGCAAGATACTCAAGTAGTTTGAACATGGCGTACGCAGCTATGTTTTCGACGGTATACGCCGTGGCGACCCAAAACGACATGAGAATCAGTTCGCCTCTTTGGAATCGAAGTACCGTAAGCAGCGTCTTTTTTGAGATTGAACGGGCTTCTTGAACACGGCGTAAGAGATACAGTGGCTCGTCATACCAAGCTATCCTCGGAACATCAGCGATATCTAATTTCCGCTTAACGCCCTTCCAGATAACTGGTGTCAGCCAGTCATAGGTACAGTAGTAAGTAAACCAACTGCAGGTCTCTTCAGGGGCCGGTTCATTCTGGTCATAGCCGGGAATATTGAGGTCAACCTGCAGGGGCGTCCATTCTCTTGGAGTGACAAGAGCAACAGCAGACGCCACTGCAATGGCAATGATACCCGCTGAAGAAGTAGCATCGTGGAGACACTTTGTTCCAGTTTGAATGCAAGGCAAGGTATGGCCGGCAACCAGAATGACCAGGGTAGCTGCGAACACAAAGTTGATTTGATGCAATGCTACATGACGCCATTGAAGATGATTCAGAAGGCGTGATATACCGATGACAAAAGCATATGCAACAACAACGATGTTAATCCAATGCAGTTGGCCTTGGATGTAAGCAGCCGTGATCAAGGCAACGGCGGCAAGCCTTGCCACCTGCGACGCAAGCTCATAAGGCCATCGGATTTTGGCAGCTTTGGAGCGGTAACTAGACTCCTGTCGATGAACTCGAATTACGTGGGAGGTGAGCTGTAGGATAGAGATGGAGAGCACAACAGCTTGTGGTTTTCCAGACTGGGCTAATTGTGATACTTGATGGATCCATTTGACTTGAGACAGTGACATGGTACTTTGATAGAGGCTGTTTATTAGCATGAGGAGTGACATGGGCGTACTGATATCATACACACCTAGTAGAATACGGCAATTGTGGTATCAAGGCAGATTGATTCCTATCATAAGGAGAGAATTCGAAGCCGCCGAAGCGGTGAAATATGATATCCATGATGTCGACGTAGACATGAGAAATCCCGATTAGGTATAGAGAGAGCAGACGTGGAAGCAGAAGCAAAAGACGAACATGAGTGAGTGAATTAGATACTGCCCACTTTGGCCCTCATATCTCCATCGCTGATGCCAATAGAATATACAGATGAATGGGAAGGGTTTGTAAGAAAGAGAAAGTATCGGGACTGGAAGTTGACGTCTGAGGTCATGAACAGTGAATGGCTGGGCAGGTGGAGCACTCGAACATGGCCGTCCCCGCCGAATTCGGGGCTGAAAGTCAGGCACTCTTGCGCTAGCGCTTGGCAGCTTTTAGCGGTGCAGCCCGACGCTTTCAGTGGACGACGGACCTAAAAAGCCGGCCTGCACTTGCCCAACCAGCGCGTGGGGGTAACATCATCCGCTGCAGGCAAGGACCCGCCCGCCGGAAAGCACTACCCGCATACACGTAACCTCAAAAGGGACGGGATGCAGAAACAGACATGGTGAAGACGTTGAATAATTGACTTTGGCATTCTTTGACCGCCTCACGATGCTGTTGACCGGTTTCGGTCAGTGTCTCGCTGTCACGGTGAGATGGCAGTTGCATGGGATGAGATGCTAGCCGTGACAAAGGCCGTGTTGTCTCCAGGCAGGTGGGGTGAATAAGAAATGGCCGGCTCTATGATTTCTCACTAGAATTCCTACTATTATAAAATTAAATTCTAAAATAATAAAAGATAACTAAGAACTAATAATAACATTTATAGTACTATTTAAAAGTTAATATTTATTAATATATAATTTGTTTATTTTTTAATAACTATAAAAAATTCACTAATTGGCTGTTTCTTGTTTACCCCTTGGGCTGGTCTGGAAATTCCTCAGCAAACTTGTGCCAGTTCTCACCCAGGTTTGCTTCATCCTTGTTTTTGACACCTAGTAGAGCACCTATAAAGGCGCCAATGGTTGGACCGTCTGTAAACCTGGGCTTTCGCTTCTTAATCTTTGCCTGTTTAAAGACAAACTCAGCATCACGCTCTAACGCGCGATACTCTCCATTATTGGCAGTAAAAGACTTGTGGTAGTAGCTCTTCTTCTTGCTGGAGGAAGGCATCTGGTAGATATTAGTAACGGAATAGTGATTGAGTTAATGGAACTCACCTTGGAGTTCGTTTAGTGTTAATGGTGTTGCTCTAGCGAACCTATAAAGCGAACACACTGGGAACTCCAAGTCGCTCAAGTAAGGGGCTAACTCAGCGACGGTATAATGCAAAATGAGTAAGAGAAAAAGTACGCTGATTAATCTGAGGCTTAGTAAAGAAATATGCAAGACGGTTTGAAGGCTTTTTTTCAAGCGTCGTGGTGTTTCTGGAGGGCCTTGTGGAAGTATAGCAGAGAAGAGGAGGAGAAGAGGAGATGGAGGAGGAGGAGGAGGAGGGAAGTCTTAATGCTTCCAAAAGCGCAGAAGGCTGGGATGAAGCCTCTGAAAGGACTGGAGTAGTTAAGCCACGGACTTTTTAGGGTGATGGTTTAGATATAGGGGGTTGGGAGAGTAGAGGAAAGGGATTTAATATGAAAAGGGAGAGAAAGTCAGAATAGTCTACTCCTTGAACATGAGCTTGGTCTCTGAACATCAAGTGTCTTCTGTTCTACGTAGGAAGGATATACAGCCCTATTGCGAAGACCTCTGAGAACACCAACCGGCTACATATGATAGAACACCTAGAACCTAAGACTGCGACTTTGTCAGAGGGGAGTCTGCATTCCTTTGCTCTGTCTGCTTTGAAGTAGGACCATCGACATATTCACATTCCTTGCCTTCGGTAGCCTCATATTCTAGTATGAGAGAATGGTAGCGAAGAAGTAAGATCAATAGACTTATTATGACTCTAGTGCAAAGACTCCTGGAAAGTGCCAGCAGATAATAATTTCCAGGTTAACAATAAAAACATCCCGATAAACAGATCCTCTGAACTCGATGGGTATTTCCACTGTTGCGAACACCATATATCATAAGAAACGCCAGCTCAGACATATGATTTATGCCGCAAATAGCAGCTGCGATATTGCAACGCTGTTCATCCGCCAGTCTCTATTATTGTAGAGATAGAGAGTATACCGCAGTCCCATATGGCGCCCAAAAATAAACTCCTGATATAATTTATCCTCAAACTCCACATGGTTGCCATCATTGTCTGTGTAATTTCCATATGCATCCACCAAGAAGGATGTGGTAAAGCTGCAAAGGGAGATGGGTGTCGATTTATGCACCGGCATCAAGTTTGTCGAGTCTTGTCTTGATGAGGTAGCCCAGGTTACAGTAGACAACCAACAACAGTAAGTAAAAGATGGCTTCGCAATAGAGAGTAAACAATTACTTGTGCACCACTTGTGCACTCGGAGGCTAGACTCCTTCAGATCAATCCTGTTGAGAGTAAAATTCGCCAGTGTTGCGAAGTCGTCAAGATTAAACCAACCCTCCTGTTGACCTTTGAGCCTATTATAGAGGCCATTTACTATTAAAAACTACGAGGCTAATACTGTCATATCAATTACTCTTACTTAATTAAAGTAAATATAAATATCAGCTAAAGGTTTCTTTAAATTAACATAAATATAAATAATCAATGTCATCTTCTAAAGGAAGTGACTTAATAACCCCCGAACTGCTGATGTGATAAATACCTATATACACAATACGCATAGCTGGCTGAAGTCCAGACTCGCCGACGTACTCGCTACTTCAACTACCTATTTGCGAGAAATGTTGTGAGTTCTCCAGACACAGCCACGAAACATGTAATCACAGTAGCATCAGGCCGAGACTACCGTCATCTATCAGCCGGAGCCAGACTGGTATATGTGCAACTGGTGGATGAATTGGAGTAGGCAAATCCTTCAAACATCTACATTCATACTGGATTGGAATTCGTATCGTGGAAGAAAGGAGACACTTCAGGTCTCGTGGGTATATAACAAGTCATGACCTCAAACGCTTACGCGCCCATTCTGATTTCGCGACTCTATCTGAGGATTCCTAGTCATGGTTAGAAGGTGATGTCTGAATTGAAATCACGATTCAATTTGTCCGTGGTCTCTTGTTTTGGAGTGACATCTGCTCTCGAGTCCATGAGCACAAGCTTCCTCTCAGCGGGTATCCATTCAACACGTCTTCCCGTGTCGTCAACCAGTGTGATTGATGAGGCGGGATCTAACCGCAGGTTGCTAGGGGGTCGAGGTGACCATGAAGGGTTCTCGAACAAGACCCTTCCGAGCTCGAGCTCATCTTCGACGAAGCGTGCCATGTGCGGTACAAGTAAATATTGCTGCCATTCTGGGCCAATATGTTCGCAAAGGTCCTGCAATGAGCGGTTCCCAATACCGCGTATCCACCAGACGTCTTTGGGGAGCTTGAGAAAGGCGGAATAGTAGGCGAGGATGATGAGAGCGCGTGGACGGTGTTCACGAGCGAGTTGGATAAAGGGGCGAGGGAGAAATGTGAACCAGGTAATGATACGGAGCATCATGATGGGCCCAAAGCCATCATGTAGATGCTGGTATAGAGAGCCCAGGAACTGAAGGGTCTCGTAGTATGTCTGAAAGTCGAGGTAATCTAGCTCGCCGGGCTCGATGGAGTTGATCATTAAGAGAAGGTTACTTGGAATGTGAGCAGTGGCCTGCTCGACATGGATAGGTGGTCGGTTAAAGAGGCCATAGAGTCCCGAGTCCATAAGTTTCTCGATGCCCATTAGTTCAATAACGAGGCCGATACCTCGCCAGACAATCAACCAATCAATGATATATAGCTTCTTGCCATCCTCATCTCGGAAGTTTTGAGAAGACAGTGCGGTGAGTAGAAGAGAGTTTGCGATGAGGGCGGCATATGTCTCGGGACGGGCTTCTTCGACGGCTCGTCGATATCCTTCAAAAGAACGAGCACGATAGGCGAGGGCGCGAGCAGGGTCAGGGCCAGGGTTCAGATCAAGACTCTGCATGTGAAGGCTTGCGAGGCCAAAGAGCGAGTCCATGAGGAAAGGGTTCTCAAAGGCGACCTGAACTAAGCGCCTCTTGAGGATATCGTTGATAGGGTTTTGAGGCCCCTCGTCAACAGAAAAGGAAGAAGACGTTGAGTGAGTGTAGAACCAGAGGAGCTTCATGTCTGTTGTGTCCAACTGCGGAGGGCGCATGAGCGGCTGCACGGCCAAGGAGCCGATCTCTTGGACTGATTCATCGCCAGACGATAGAGAGACAGCACCTGGTGAAGAGGCACTTTGAGGTGTGAGTGATGTTTCCGAGGTAGGGGTAGCCTTGCTGATGCTGGTGCTGATGCTGATGCTATTGTTGCCTGACGAGGCTGGAGGATTCGGATACACGCAGTCAGCCTTGCGCAGCTTGCAGGAGCGACAGACGGGACGGGCCTCGTCGCATTTAACCTTGCGGGCTTTGCAGTTGCGACAACCAGCCCGTGACTTTTTGTGAGGTCGTTTAGAGTGGTAGGGCTTGTCAGAGGTAGGCGGTGATCCCTCCGGGCTATCTGTTTGAGCTGAAGACGAGTGGTCCATGGCTGGTGAGTTGACAGTTTGGGACTATGACATGGCTGATGAGGAAGATATTGGTATTGTAGATATAGATGAGGTTGAGTTAGAGCCGATGACAAGGCGTAAAGTAACCCCGCGTAGGTATGTATCGTGTCTCAGCACAAACAAGGCTTAGCAGGGTCCCCTCTGGTCGTTTTAGTCGGTTCTGTGAGTGGTTGACGACAGTCGATGATGACAATGGAATCATAGAGTCATTGACGAACCTGAGGCTGAGCAGTTTGATTACGCACTGGTAATCGCCAGGGATTGTCTTGGACAGTTAACAACCTTCTCAGCCCAGTTTGTGGAGTTGCTGGACTTGTACTACGAATTAAACAATAGAGGCATGCATATTGACGCGAGTGCTGCTGCTAGAAAGGAATGTTTATAACTACATGTCTAAAAACGGCAACTGTATGCCTATTAGGTAGGCTTAAACGGCAGTTGTATAGGCTACAAGTCTCATTATTACAAGAAACGTCCCTTTAACTTGTCTCTGTTGAGCCATGCCAAGTTGACAGGGAATCCTTGAACCTCTACCCAAATTTGACAGGGTCTTTGCGAAAGACAACTAAAATGAAAAAAAAAAAAAAAAAAGAACAAAAAAAACGGCCTCAAGGGTGGGAATCCGCCGTTGCGGTGTCGATGGGATGGGATGGGATCCAATGCTCTTTTCTCCTCGGTTTCCAACCAAGCGTTGGGCTCTGTATGATCGCGATTGCGCACTTGTTTGGCGTGGTAATTTAAAGCCGAGCCAGCGCTGCCCTGGAAGTTGTACAATGCACAGCGCATTGCACCCATTCGAGCCATTCATCCATTCAAAGGCCACCCGAGCGTCTCCGTCCGACAGGGGTGATCCAAGTCAACTTGATCTTAATCCTCATCCTGCCCTTCGCCTCACCTGTCTAAACACCGTGAACCCGGTTCCAAATGCTTGACTGAGAGTAGTCCCGGTCTCTCAAAAGTCTTGGGATGGTTTTCAAACGCCGCTGCCGAGTCGATGTCTGTCAAGCCGTCCTGGCGTCTTGAGACGGGCTGACCCTCTGCAACTGACGTGAATCCACTCTGAGCTTGCTGTCACATCTCATATAATGTAACGCGTCCAAAGCTTTCACGGGTATGATTCGTGATACCCCAGCTTTGGGGGGAAATATCAGAGGGTTGCATGGTGGTGTATGATGATGCATTGCGTCGTCCTGCCCTGGTGTCGCTTATCAATTTTTTATATCAAGATTCTGGTTAAGTTAGGTAGGTTTTTGCATGTGCTCGTTGTGGTAGTGAGCGGGCGCTTTGGTTAATTGCTAAGCAAACTCTGGCAGATGTCATCGAGCAATACAATATGAAAGCGCAAATATTGTTTAAACGATAACTTTGAAGGAGAAAGAAAGATGATGTTGACTTAAACTTCTCTGGATGATGACAAGGGCCAGTGGGACCTGACCACAGTTGCTAGCTGACATAATTTGCGATGCACTTGATGGCTAGCAACGCCACAGAGCTACACCTATCTTTCTGTCCATCATCAACCACTACTGTGCACTGTGACATACGCTCATGTTACTTTTTCCATCTGTAACAACTGGAGCACCATCCTACTCGTCAAACTACATCTCAATGGCTCCTATACTGCCTCCAGGCGAGCAACCGCCCGACAAACCTGTCCCTCGCGGACCCAAATCGCCAGCTCGCACTGCGCAAATTCAAGCGCAGAATCGACGGCGAGAGTATCTTGTTCGGCATCCATCCTATTTCGAGAGCTTGGAGCACGAGCTCGCTGGTAAACCTGTACAAATAGATCACCCCTGACTATCAACCTGACTCGCGCTCAGATCCCGTGCTTTACGAGCGGCTAGTAAAGAGGTTCCAAACAGCTTCGGAGCGCGAAGCTGAGGGCAAGGCGAAGGGCTACGGCAGGACGCTCGAAGCTGATCTGCAACGAGGCGAGTCCAAACTCTTTCGACTAAAAGAGGGTGATGGCGCTGGGAACTCAACTGGCGACCTTGAGCATCCCTGGGAGAAGCCAGCGGCTGACAAGGCCCACGGCCTACTATTATGGCATGCTTTCCTCGAAGAGCGATTTGTCCATGGTTTAGATGAGGACTTTGACTATAGGCCCGTCGATGCAGATGAGGACCTCGATACCATGGTTAGGAGGGATGCTCAAGATGCCTGGTTTGACGATGAAGAACCGAGTTGGGTTGATGATGACGAGGACCTGATGCAGTCGACAACGCGACAAGGCGAAACTGGTGTTCAAGACTTCTAGTTTCACCATGTCCTATTCAACCTCACTTTTCCAGACTCTTTTAGCCAGCGAACTACTACCATCAATCTGCTGTCGGCCTACCCTGAAGGCTAAAAGGCATCTCGATGAGCGGCATTTTACGGTTTTTTGGCTAATTTATATCATCAACATCCAACAGGCAGAAGTATCTCATAACACCACATAAGGAACGGTCCTAGACTTTACAGTACTCTGGCAGACTCTGGCCGGTTCTCTTTGACAATACCCGCCGGTTTTTCGAGCCGTGGTTCCGACAACAATCCACCTTCTCCAACTCCAAGCTCCATATCCGGTACTTGGTATAATTCAATCATCTGCGGAACCAAGACCGGGTAATTAGGTGGTACGACTGGATAAATTGACTGAGATAGCCTCAAATCGAACCCGGCTTCACGCTTTGATGCGGGGTCAATCAACCTCTCGCTCATATGACGAACTTTCGTTCATATATTAAAGGGCATGTTGTGCTCGAAGAATATTAATTACCAGCCTGCAAAGTACACCAAAATATCCTCGCACAAGATTGTCAATCATCATGGCACCCCTCATAGCCAATATTTACACTGCGGATCCTTCTGCCCATGTCTTCAACAACAAAATCTACATCTATCCCTCTCACGACCGTGAAACCACCATCCAATTTAACGACAATGGCGACCAATACGACATGGCCGACTACCATGTCTTTAGTACGGACAGCCTCTCTCCCCCCTCCGAGGTAGTCGACCACGGTGTAGTCTTGAAAACTGAAGACGTCCCCTGGGTCTCCAAGCAACTCTGGGCACCCGACGCCGCTGAGAAGAATGGCAAATACTACCTGTACTTCCCAGCGCGGGACAAGCAGGGAATCTTCCGTATTGGTGTTGCAGTCGGCGACAAGCCCGAGGGACCTTTCACCCCCGATCCGGAGCCTATCAAAGGGAGCTACAGTATTGACCCTGCGAGTTTTGTCGATGATGATGGACAGGCGTACCTGTACTTTGGAGGTCTCTGGGGTGGACAGTTGCAATGCTATCAGAAAGGCAACGATATTTACGACCCTGAATGGCAGGGCCCCAAGGAGGTCAGCGGCAAGGGCGTCTTCGCCCAAGGGCCGAGGGTAGCCAAGCTCACCGACGACATGCATCAGTTCGCAGACGAAGTACAGGAAATCACAATCCTCGATCCGGAAACTGGCAAGCCAATTCTGGGTGATGACCATGACCGACGCTTCTTTGAGGCTGCGTGGATGCACAAGAGGAACGGCACGTACTACTTCTCGTACTCGACAGGCGACACACACTACCTGTGCTTCGCCACGGGGAAGAGTCCGCTTGGGCCGTTTACTTATGGTGGACGCATTCTAGAGCCTGTTCTGGGATGGACGACACACCATTCTATCGTTGAGTTCAGGGGAAAGACATATCTCTTCTATCACGACTGTGAGTTGAGCAAGGGGGTGGATCATTTGAGATCTGTCAAGGCTAAAGAGATCTTTTACGACGATGACGGCAAGATAATCACCACTACAGCGGACTAGGTGTCAAAACCAATGGTGTATTGCTCATAAGGGAGCATGTATAGTCGTTGTCTGAATAAACTCAAATTACTACCAATTCATCCCATCATGAACCATAACCAACTAACATGGTACATTTGCAAACACGCATCTTCCCATATCATTACTCATTATCATCCCACTCAAACAACTCCAACGCGAAGCTTGTTCAGCGCTTCCTCATACCTGGCTGGGTTATGATCCACCAACATGCTCGTTCCGAACCTTAGCTCCTTGAAACGCTCCTCAACATCCTTGACATATTTGAGAACAATACGTTGTGCCGGTTTGCCAATGTGGTCCTCTTCAGGTAATAGAAAGGCATCACGCCTCAAGACCCGTTGAGTCTCTACAGTAAAAACCTCTCCTGGCGGCACAAGCTTTCTGTTCGTCATACCCGCCCTCAGACCTTGCAAGACCGAGTAGCCCCATTTAGACGTATCCCCAGAAGGAACTGAGGGTAACCCTCCATACCATTTATCAGCCACACCAGTCTGGAAGGCTTGCCATATCCGCTGACGGATCTCCGCTTTGGCCTGTTGTTGGTCGTTCTTGAATGCGAGGGCAACAGCCTGGAAGTCGTGCAGAACCCCCAAGGAAAGATAAGGCACAATGTCGTTTCCATGAACGATAGTGGTGATGAGACCACGGGTTCGCTTGCGAAGAGATGGTGACATTGTGCTGGGAGGTCCGTATGCATAGACATGGATAGGGCGCCTTGGTGGTAGAGTTGAATGAACCGGAAGAAGGCCATCGGGCTGGTAATCGCCCACCGATCTTTCTGGAGCATCGGTGGCAGTCACAAAGCCAGTACCGGTTGGATTAGGCTCAGCAAGCATGACTCCGAGCAGTGCTGTTACTGCGCCCCCCAGAGAATGCCCACAAAGAACAAGCCCATAATCTGGAAACTCGAGCAATGCTTCCCGTAGGGTCAGTAGAACGCGTCTGTCTCCACCATATAGCAGACGACGAGCGGAGGCATGAACCCCTTTGTGCACCTTGTGGCCCCGACCACGCCATGTCAAGACGTCGTAGTCACAAGTCATATCAGCCAGAACATCCTCAAAACCTAGAGTTCCTCGACAAGCGAGCACAACTGCCTTGGCATCATGATCGAGGGAGATGTAGTGTACTAGAGGTACACCCGTGCCCGTGGAACCGCTCGAGTCTGTGCCTCCCTGCGGATCAACGATAGAAGCCAGAAGAACGCTGTGAGTATCGGATTCAGTGTGATGGACAAAATGTCTGACATCAGTGTGAGTGCTATCCCAAGCTCTCAGTAATGGCATTTCTTTGGAGATGCCCATGAACTTGAGGAATGCAGACCCGTACGATGCTGACGAGAACCGCATGTATCTTGTGATGTTACGGAGAACATGTGATTGGGGGAATATACCATTGACTATACCATCCCGTCGAAGACCTCCAAGTGCGTCTGATGCTGTATAGGCGCTCTTTTGGTTGTAGTAGGATAGGACCAAGGACGACTGGGAGTCGTTGGACGCCATGCTCCAAAGACTCGGACTTTTCCGAATGACCTTGCGGTTACTGGCAGAGATTTGGGGCGGTGCAAGCAAACCATCATCCGGAATATGTTGAGCCCAAGACGAGCCGATCGCTGGGCCACTCAGAGACACGCTTGGTGAATGGGTTGGCGTGACATATCCTGAATGAACGGAGTATGTGTCTGTCAGAGATATCATAGAGTCACGACGTCGATCTTGGACAGAGACATAACTTGTACGAGAAGAGGTGCGTGGAACAAGCTCTGCCTTGTCAATACGTTTTTGATCCATGGACGAATGGGGACTATGCGTGGGCTTGTTCGGCTTCGTGATGGCTGAGGCTCTTGGTTGTGCTCTCGGTTTACTATCCGCTGGCGATGATTCCTTATTCCAGATGTTTGAGATCGAATGGCTTCCTTCTCGAAAGACTTGCCTAAGACCGCTTCTCTTCTCTGTCGTTTGATTGCTAGCTGTTGGTGAGTCGGTCTTTTTCTTTGGCACTACTCTTTTGGCGGCTGTGATGCTGTCGCGCGAACCATTAGACTTGCTACGGGCATGCGACGAGTTGACAGGCGCTCGTTGTTTCTTTTGGTTTGCTTCACGCTGGGGGGCCTGGGGTTCTTTTGGTGAGGATGGGGGTGAGGACGAATTTTGTCGCGAGAATCTCCCCTTTTCATCTCGTATCGCACCACTTCGGGCTTTCGCTGTGGCCTGCGACGAAGCTCGGGGGGATTGATCATTGGCCTGTTTGGAAAGTCGTGAACATGGCGGTGGAGGCGACTTGATGCCTGCTGTCCTCGGTTTCTTGGGAACCTGTGGAGGTTGCTTTGCTGGCACCTCAGGGGGGCAGTCGTCTTCTAGCACGTCTGTGACAGGAACAGGGACGTCATTGATTCCTTGGAAGGAAATGTCTCCGGTCCTAGACCTCTCAAGCTTATAAACAACGCGGTAGCTTGAATTATCGGGCGATGGCATTGGGGATTGGTTAGAGCCACTGCTTGCTCCCTTCGCCTCGACAATCTCTGCGCCAGGTAGCAGAGGCATAGAGAATGGGCGGGGCCCATCAATGTCAATGGTGACAGTTTGTGTCGAGCATACAGAGTTGGTAATCGATATGGAGGTGTCAGGGGGTAGTTTCCTGACCATCTCATCCTTGAGCCGATCAATGACCGCGTCTTCCTCCTCGAAAGATGCTGAACGAGAAGGCATAATGGCCTCTGTTTGTAACTTTTCAGGGCTGTTGTCTCGCGATGTTGGAATGACTGGTTTGGTGAAGACAGGGCTTCGAGAAACACGATCCTGAATATCGACTCGTTCGCCGTCGTTCAAGACAACGACATCCCATATAATCTCTTCGCATTCCTGCCGTCGCTTTTCCTCGTCAACCATCTTCCAGGACCACCTTTGCAAGTACGCCAAAGCGCCTAGTCCTAGAATGAGGTCCGTCATACCGATAGAATCTCCGTGAAGCCCAGTGGCAGGGTCGTGAAATTCTCGTCTGATTAGTGTTATGATGGCTGCAATGGCTCGGGACGAATCTGTTGAACCAAATATTTGATCGAGGGACGACAGAAGTAGCTGCGAGATTCCCGAAGCCATCGAGAAAGTCGTACTTGTAAAGTGGAAGCCAGCACTCGTCCAGAAGACGGCCTGTGACATGGCGTGATGGAGATTCTCAAAACTTCGTTCGATGATAGACTCTGCTTCAGCAGTAGACAACTCGTTTTGAGATCGTGAAAGCATTTCCCTGCCCGCATTCCCTAGAACTGTTTCGATCATACTGCGAGCAAGTTCGAGGGATGACAACGTCGTAACTTTTGCAGCGCTGAGGCCATAAGAGCCGGCTCTGGAACTGAGACGAATAGCTAGACATGTCGAACGAGTGGCGAGACTGACAGCTTGGGCAACTGGCGAGGGGAGTAGAGTGCGACCTGGTTGCGGAGGATTGTCCTTGGAGACTGATATGATGCTTGCGTTTTCCATTGTGAAGTTGTCATGGCTCGGTCGAGAGCACGTTGGGAAGCGGAAGAAAAATGAAACCGGAGCAACGGCCGTAGTTGAAGGATGTTTATGTGAACGTGAACCTCGAGCGTCCGTTCACCAAGTAAACAAAACAATTAGTTACAGACCCAAGATGTCCGAGGATTAGATCCTTGGCTCAATTTGGAGGGCACGTAGCGTGAGGTAGCGTTGGTAGTTTAATGCTGTAACAACGGTGGCCGCCTCGCCACCATCAACACCAATGGCATGGCATGGCTTGGTCGGAATGTAAGTAAATAAAAGAACGTGATAAAGGGACGAACGGCATGTCGCCGAGAGTTGGTTGGGTTGGATAGCATGGAATAGTGCAAGGAATAAGACTCAGACATAGGAGATGACGAGATGTGAAACAGATTTGCATGTGATCGGGCGAGATAGTACAAGTGTAGCTTGCTTGCCACTTTTGAGCCTCATCGCCCGTTAGTATTGACTACCTAGGCAGGTAGGACCTGGATGGCACGGCCTCAGCTTCAGCCTCGAGCTGTAAAAGACGTACTAGACGCTACAATCTTGTCGCAATGGCCTCGTTCTAGCATCTGACTGTGCCAGGGATCGCAGTCTTGGTAAAGCCACCAATTTCCAATGTCTAGAACACGCAATCTCTCTGCACAACTTCTCATACCTGGACCACGATAATGAGATTATCAATGCTTCTAGATCACTGATCAACCACTTGCAAACACAGAGAGCCAGATACGTGGGATAACGGTTGTTGTCCGTCACAGGCCAGCGTGAGACAGGGATCACGCCTTCAGCTCAACGTCCAGTGGAGTACACTAACATGGAGATCAGGAACCAAAACGCCTCTTAATCTGATGTTTTTCTTGCATGTGAGAGTCTGTGTTGTGATTCTTGAAAGTGGAATGTCGTCTGGAGGCTGAAGGCGATATTCATCGAGGCTCAGCACCGTCCCAAGCCTCTACCTGTCTCCAACGGTCCCGAAGCTCTCCCGGGCCTAAGTTACCTAAGTAGAGTGGCATCCAATAGACCAAGCCACGAAATTTTTGATATGGTCCAGAAATCTCTTGCAATACACAGACAGACGTGAGGTCTATCTACATGTCTTCCGTCCTGTCCTTTCGACGCATCGTCTTGAGGGCTAATTGCAGCTTCACTCTCAACCAATCACAAGCTTCGGTTCCGTGGTCTAGTTGGTTATGGCATCTCGTTAACACCGAGAAGGTCCCCGGTTCGATCCCGGGCGGAACCACACTTTTTGACCTTTTGCCCCTGATGATGATATCCCGATATAGAAACATGGTGGGGCATAAACTTACGGTACCTCTCTAACAAGCTCCGCCCATCTGCTGGCTGAAACCGAAAAAGACCAGCCTACAGCCCGCAGATCTGACATTGACAAACTCTTGACTATTCACTCATATATATACATTCTACCCTGAAGCTATCTCTGCTTCATTACTTTTGGGCTTGAATTCCTACAATTCCTGCAGACAAAGCTGTTCTCTGCGCCTCAATCCTCCAAATCAACCCCGCCAACTCCCCCGCCAAATCGACACCGACACCGACACCGCCATGGCTCAAGAAGGTATCTTCAGCGCCAGCCTCCTCTCCCCCGAGGTCAAGGCCGCTCTCCCCGAGGGCTACACTCTGCGCGCCCTGCGAAAGTCCGATTTCAACAGCGGCTTCCTCGATTGTTTGCGCGTCCTGACCACCGTTGGCGACGTCACCGAGGCCGACTTTGCCAAGCAGTACGATGACATGGCTGCTGCTGGCAGCTACTACATCATCATCATTGAGGACACTACACGCGGAGAGCGACCTGTTGTTGGAACTGGCGCTCTTATCACCGAGCGCAAGTTGTAAGTCAATGCTGCGTCAACTCTTCCATAGACGAAAACTGACTAATTCCTCCTCTGCAGCATCCACAGCCTGGGCGCCGTCGGCCACATCGAGGACATCGCCGTCGCAAAGGACCAGCAGGGCAAGAAGCTCGGTCTCCGAATCATCCAAGCGCTCGACCACATCGCCGAGCAGGTCGGCTGCTACAAGAGCATCCTCGACTGCAGCGAGGCCAACGAGGGCTTCTACGTCAAGTGCGGCTTTCGACGAGCTGGTCTCCAGATGGCCCACTACTACGAGGGCGGCAAGGGTAAATCCCAGTGATTTCCTTTATTTACATGATATCATGACCGTAGCTGCAATTGCTTGTAGCATGCGCATACACGCATTTCTTTTTTATCTCGTCGTTCATCTCGGTGCTTTGCACAGAAGCTGATGCGGCTTCGCATGGCGTAGGAAGCAAAATCTAAAGAGGATATCTAGGCTTAGAAGGTAGATCTGATGACTGAAGAATAGAGGTTCTTGAATACCCGGGTTCTTCTGAATACATCAAGCTGGCAATTGTGAAGGAGGTGTTACTGATCGTCCCGAAAATCCTGAATCCTGAAAGCACAGCTGCATACGATCTGTTGTGCAACACCAGCCTCAGCTCATGTAAGTGAGAATGCTGAGTCGGCTTCCGACCCCATCTGTGGATATAGATAAAGGAGGAGTGAAGTACAGATTTAGGCTACCAACAGAAGCTACCTATTTAATCTTCTGAAACATCTCTGCCTTCACTCGTCCTAATTCACGTTTGTTTCTTGTTCAAAGGAGATATAGAACACTGCCAATATGTTTGACGAGCTCAATGTCTCGATTATCAAGGTGCGCATTGCTGCTTTGCAATCCGTGTAAGTAACTCTAGCACCATCTTGTAAAGTAAAGAACATCTACCAACCGGATCTTCTCAGTGTCCGTTCCAAGAACCCTTCATCCTGCCACGTCGTCCGGCGTCTTACCAACAGAGTCACGATAGTCAACAATACCAAAGGGGCTCCTCGATTAGCCAAACGACGACTCATTCGGGCGCGTCGTTAAGCGCACGTTTTCTTCGAGGCTTCGGAATAGAAATATCCAGGATATATTGGTCTATTATCATACTCGTGTCGTAAACAGCTTCGTTCCTCGTACATTTTTATCGTCCCATCCATCCACCATCAACAACCAGCACATGCCCACTCACGTATCCGCTCGCCTTACTCGCCAGATACACGGCAGTGCCCTTGAAATCCTCTGGAGAGCCCCAGTTACCGGCGGGAATGCGTGAGGTGATACTGGCTAGACGCTCGGGGTTCGCGAGCAGAGCTTCGTTCATATCGGTGGCGATGTAGCCAGGAGCGATGGCATTCACAGTAATGCCCTTGGAAGTCCACTCGTTGGCAAAGCTCTTTGTGACCTGGCCGACAGCGCCCTTGGACGCGGCGTAGGCGGGAACAGTGAAACCGCCCTGGAAAGTGAGAAGAGAGGCAAAGTTGATGATACTTCCACGGCGACCCGTGACTGGAGAGGGCTCGAGGTTGAGCATGTGTGCGCCAACGTCTCGGCAGAGGGTGAAGACGGAGTTGAGGTTTACTTGTATAACCTGCAACAAATTAGATGTGTTGGAGAATACGCAATCTCATAGTTTCGTACCTCATGGAAATCATTGTCGGGGAACACTTCGCAAGGATGTCTTCGCTGAATGCCAGCGCAGTTGATCAAGATGCGAATTTGGTGTCCATCAGCAAGGACCTTTGGGATAAGAGCAGAAACAGATTCTTGCGACGATAGGTCGGCAGTATAGATAAAAGCCTTTCGGCCCAGCTTCTCGATCGACTCCTTTGTGGATTGCGATGTCGTATCTCGCTATATCTCATGTCAGCCTTTCACTCTAAGCTCATCATGAGACTGCGTACCTGAATGAGGATGATATCAGCGCCAGCTTCAGCAAGGCCAATTGCGACGGCCTGGCCAATACCGCGTGTACCGCCAGTGACCAGAGCTGTTTGGCCTTCAAGTGAGAAGAATGAAGCTGCCATTGTGAAGGTACTGAAGATGTAAGTTACTAGCGGTGATCGAATGAGGTGGGCGGTTTGGTAGTGGAGGTTTTTCAGACGAGGGGCTCGTCGTGGGGTAGGATATGATGATGGAGGGGCAGTGAGGAGCTCCGCCCAAGTTTCGATTGATGTACCTAGACTCGGGTTGAATTGGCTCTAGTTGTTTCTCATGAATTCAACTATTCCAGACCAACAGGGGCTAATAAATGCCTATTGTCATGAAGCTCTAACCGTGGGTATATGTGGAAATTAGTGCTCGTTCAACAGCCGGGGAGAAGGCCGATGGAAGGCCGAGGGTCGTCCCCGCAGAGGCCGGTCCGTGGCATAGACTAGGTACATCATGGTCATGTTCCCAGAACTTACATAGTAGGTTTTTTTGAGAGGGCTGACCTCGAACAAGTAATCTATGCCATTAGAGTAAACCAACGGATCTGGCTGTTTTTCTGCGCTGTCGGCTTAAGCATTTCACCTCGAGCCGGCAAGAATTTCCTTTCCTGTCTGGGCTCCTCCGCCCACCACCTCATTCTCCAACATCTCCAACACAGTGAGTGAGTGGAGCATGGAGGTTTAACGCCTCGAAAACTAGCGCCGTTGGCGCCGTTCGCCCCGTGGGATGTCTTTAACAGCTCGCGTGGGGGAGGGGCTCTCTTTTGCTGTCATGGGGCGTCATGGGACTTCTCACCATCGTGGGCCGCCACGATAATTTCAGCTTGTTCGAGGTATCAGTACGAGTCACTCTTTGAATCTGGGCAGTCAATCTCGTAGAGAATACCCAGTATTTCTTGGTCGATATCGGAGCCAAGTTCATGGGCCCGGCCCGCCTTTTACTAACCCACCTCTCGCTCTCGCTCTCGCTCTCACCCTCATTCTATGATTCTCCAAACTTCTTACTCTTTGCCATTGCTCTCTCAAACATTTGATTATTGCTTGTTACTACCAATTGACCAATAATCAACATCTCCTCGTTATCATCGTTACCCTCCATCATACAATAGCTCTTCATCATGGCAACTGAGCGTGTTAAAGCTTCCGTTCTCCACGGTGAGAAGGACCTCCGTATTGTGAGTAGCAACACTCCGAGAGCTCTTGTTCTCAGAAAAACATACTAATCCGTCAAACAGGAAGAGCGCGAGCTTCCTCAGCCCGCCAGCAATGAAGTCCAGGTCGCCGTCCAGTCCACCGGTCTCTGCGGCTCAGATCTTCACTACTACAACCACTTCCGCAACGGCGACATCATCGTTCGCGAGCCTCTCACCCTCGGCCACGAGTCCGCCGGTACAGTTGTCGCTGTCGGCTCAGAAGTCACGCATCTCAAGCCCGGCGACCATGTCGCTCTCGAGGTCGGCCTGCCTTGTGAATCTTGTGAGCTCTGCGGTGAGGGCCGCTACAACATCTGCAGAGGCATGAAGTTCCGCAGCTCAGCCAAGGCAAACCCTCACGCGCAGGGTACTCTACAAGAGAGAATTAACGCCCCGGCTAAGTGGTGCCACAAGTAAACTGCTCAGTGCTTTGGGATGTCAAGCAATTGTGCTAACAAGGACACAGGATGCCTGACAATGTCACCCTCGATCTCGGCGCTCTCGTCGAGCCTCTATCAGTCGCCATGCACGCCCGAGACCGTGCCGCCCTCCCCAAGGGCTCGACGATCCTGATTCTCGGCGCCGGTGCCGTCGGTCTGCTCGCAGCCGCTGTTGCCAAGGCCGACCAGGCCAAGACAGTCATTGTCGCCGATATTCTCAAGGACCGCGTCGATTTTGCTACCTCCAACGGTTTCGCCGACGCCTCTGTGGTGGTCCCCATGGAGCGCCCACAGACCATTGAGGACAAGCTCGCCTTTGCCCAGAAGGTGGCCGCTATGGTTAAGGAGACCCAAGTCAACGGCGAGGCTGTTGGTGAGGTGACAGCTGTCTACGAGTGCACTGGTGTCGAGACGTGTGTGCAGACTGCCATCTACGCTACCAAGCCCGGAGGCAAGGTCATGATCATCGGCATGGGCACGCCTGTGCTCACCATCCCCATCTCGGCTGCCGCCCTCCGTGAAGTCGACATTATAGGCGTCTTCCGCTACGCCAACACATACAAGGAGATCATCGAGCTCCTCGCCAACCCTCCCGCCAACATGCCCGATGTCAGCCGCCTGGTGACACAAAGATACAGCGGCCTGGATCGGATTGAGGATGCTTTTAAGATGGCGGGCAAGGTTAGAGATGACAGCGGTAACCTTGTTATCAAGGTTGTGGTGGATTTCGCAAAGAATTGACTCCCTGTTGCCTGTAGTCGGCTGTAGATTAAAAGGTTGAATATGTTTAGGAGCGGTGCAAAAGGCGAATGCGTTCAACAATGTTTTTGGGATATTGGGTAGTTGATGTCGAAAAATGATTTACTTGATCACGATATCTTCTTGTTCTTTATTGCTTGTCGCTTGCTAAAACCAACACGACATGGATAACTGTACTCTGTCATAATAGCCTTCTTGTGCCATATTTGAGAATTACATTAGCATATTGGACTTCGTAAAAGCCGTGGCGTTCAAGATATGACTGAAGTTACGTGTATAACTCCAGCCTCTTAGCAACAATGGTAGTCCAGCCTATGAGCTTCGTCTTGCGACTTGTATAATTTCATAGAGATTATGAGTTGAGTACAAGTGTAAGTCAAAATCGGTAGCGCTGACGACAAAGAGAAAGGATCTGTGACGATGTTTTACTTTATATTCATGGGGCCTTTTCAGCGCCTCTAATCTATTACATAGACGCACTGTCTTTCAGTACTATTTATTCATAATTTCGTTCCTTTATCCAATTTTCATACTACAGCCGTCCCTGGAGTCAAGACTTGTCGGGGAAGCCAAAGTCGATACCGAAGGGAGGGTAGACATATCGCTTCAGCTCGCCCTTCTTCTCGAGCTCGGCTGAGTAGTCGTTGAGAGCCTTGAGATCCTCATCGTCAAGATCGATGATGGTCTTGTTGGCGCTGATGCGCTCGGGGGTGACGGACTTGGCGAGGACGGTGCTGCCGCGGGCGACTGGGTTATATGTTAGTTACAGGAAGAAACTTGGGGGTTGGGGTTTGGGCACATACCGTGGTAGCTGAGGAGGACGGTAGAGGCAGAGACGCCCTTCTTCTCGGCAATCTTGACAACAGGGGCGGCGGTCATGACGGGACCACCGGTGCTGCCCAGAGGGCTGTAGGCCTCAATGTGGATGCCCTTCTCCTTGCAGAAGTCGACAATCTCCTGCTGAGGAAGCTCGGGGTGGTTCTCGATCTGGTTAACGGCGGGGATGATGGTGGCATGGGGCAGAAGCTCCTCGAGGTACTTCTTGCTGTACTGTATTGGGACGGGGTGTTAGATGAGATCTAGCGAGGGCGTGGAGACAGACTCACGTTGCAGACACCGACACCTCGGGTCTTGCCAGTGGCGGGGAGCTTCTCCATGAGCTTCCAGCCATCGACGTGGTTGTAGTCCCGGATGACATCTCGGGAGCCGTCAGGCTTCTTGGGGAACTTGTCGTCGTTTCCGTCGGGGTTGAGGAGGAGAGGCCAGTGCTGTCACTTGATTAGTATATAGAGTCTGGGTTTTGACCAGTTTGAACCGCTACTTACCACCAAGAAAAGGTCAACGTAGTCGAGGCCGAGGGCCTTCAAGCTCTTGTCGAGAGCCAGCTCGACGCGGGTGTTGTAAGTGGCCCAGGCCTTGGTGACGACAAAGATGTCCTCACGCTTGACGCCAGCCTCAAAGGCAGCCTTGAGACCAGCGCCAACCTCCTCCTCGTTTCCGTAGCAGTAGGCGCAGTCGATCAGCTTGTAGCCATCCTTGAGGGCATATGTAACAGCCTTCTCGACCTCGCCGGCAGGAGACTGCCAAGTACCTGAAGTCGGAAGGGGAGGTCAGTTGATTGAGCCTTTTCAGCTGTGTGATATGGGAAGAAAACGCACCGAGACCGACAGCAGGAATATCCTGGCCGGTGTTGAGCTTGAAGCTAGTAGGAGCCATTGTGTGTATCTTGTGAGAGAGCGGGGGTTGTTGTAAGTGTTGAGTGAAAGAGAGAGGTCTAGACAAAGGCAAAAGAGAAGAACAGGCTCGTACAGAAGCGGGAGACGTGACTATTATAAACCGCGGCCACCACATCATGAAGATTAAATCCAATCTACGCTACGTCGCCGCGACTCATCCCCATCTCATCTCAGTCCCCCAATCTGCGCTCATTGTAGCGGGGTCAAGGCCATAGACTACAGACTACACCCCGCCAACTGCTACGTAGCAGGTTTGGGGTGTCGTTGAAGAATGGAGATTTCTCGGGGTGGGGTTGGTCCGAGTCGCACATCATGTCCATTCAGAGTTGAGGCTAACTTGGAATGGCTTCGTGAGTCGGCGAGAACCCCGGTCAACTAGACTACCCCCAAAGGTTGAAAGAAGCTATTCATTCGTTTCTGCCAGACAGAGGCGACACCAAGGAAGAAGCCAGTAGCCTGTCATGCTGTTTTATATAGTTCATGATAACTCATTCAACTTGCTTACCTTGAGTTTGGTGCTTTCAACCTAGGTATATACGAAATGTGATGCATCGCTTCAACTTGGAGCGTGGGGGTCAACTTGGGTACAGGAGTTGACGTTCAAACAACCACGTAGTTTGTTACGTACCAATCATGGGCATCCTCCTTTCTTTATTCAACTGCTGGAAAATATATGCACGGCACTTGTCACACGGCTTCTCAACTGAGAGTCTACTGATTCATTATTAATCCTGAAACCCCCAATATAACGTTAGACCAGAGCCTGTTCCCAAGACCCTTTCCTCTATGTCGTCCTTGTCCCGTTCTAAGGATAACGACAAGAAACTGTACGGACATACATGTGAAAAAAAACGTGCACCTATCGAATGATATCATTACAACAAAACATGTGCCAGAAACTCCCCTCCTATCCTTGCTTTTCTGCGCCCATCTCTTTTCCTCATGCCATGCGAGTTTCTTTCATCATCAAGGGTTTAGCCAGAAACAAGAACCCAAAGCCTATAAGCAAGTTAACAAACACATACTTGTAACGTAGGGTCTACTCGAGAACACCGCGGGGGTAGACTTACAGGAAGAATATCATCAGCACTCCAAACATCTTGGCGATCAACCATCGATTACTCGACACCCGGTTCCAGTACTTGAGGAGTTCCCGTTGCGCGCCTTCGACGTTATCCACCACATCCTCCGTATTAGCATCGATGCGCTGGATCATCTCGCTCTGTTCAGACACCATAGTGGCTAGCTGGCCAAAGATGCTTCCCAGCTCTCCGATGGTCTTCTCAATCGCTTCAATCGCCTCGCCTCGTTGTTGAATGTATGTGTTGGAAGGTTGCGCCTCCTCCATCATAAGCAATTGCTGGTCACCGACAGGGTTGAGCGAAAGGGTATCTTGGCCAGGCGCAGGCGAGTTACGAGCGGGTGTTCCGTAGAGCGGCGAAGCGGACTGCTGGATGGATGGCTGAGCATGTTGCGACACTGATGAGATAAAGTTTTCCGTTCTTGACCGCGACGCTTGAATGTTCTTGGTTCTAGCCTCGAGGACGTCCTTGAAGTTGACAGAGACATCGGTAAGTTTGCCTTGTAGTAGGTAGACGACGTTTTTGTTGTGCTCGCCCTCCTGGTCGGCCTTGGGATGTTGCTGTCTGGAGAGCGTCTGTAGAGACCCGATCTGCTGGTTGAGAGACGAGAGGTCTTGCTTGATGACAAAGGTAAGCTCGTTGATTTCCACAGGCCGGTCGTCGAAGAGGGTTCGTCGCTTCGCCACTGCTTCTCGTTAGATTCAGATCAAGATGGACATTACGCCATGTAAATGTTGGCCGAGCTTACATTGTGCTAGCTTCTCCAACTTGCCCATAGTCGCCGAGATACCACGTCCAATTTCAGCAGCCTTCCTGGCGAAATCAGATCGCCTTGGTGGGCCAGTAGCATTGCCATTAGCGGCCTCCTTTTGCGCATCGGTCAAAAGAGACCGGCGCTGAGAGCTGACTTTGGATGATGACTGTTTTCGCTGTGCTTGGGCGAGTACTGACTTGAACTCGGAGGTTCGGTCTTGGATGGATGCGACAGCCATGGTGGCTAAATTAAGAGGGGTTATGGATAGGGTGAGATGTCAGACTGCGGCCAGCGCGGTTTTGGCTCTCGGATGGGCAGCCTCGGGTCTGTAGTAGCGACAAGTGACCAGTTATGCGCGTCGAGCAGAGTATCACTGACGATGTGTTGAGCCGTGATGTTAAACGTCGACGTGGAAGGGGCCGGAACAGGTCTCGGATGGCGACGTCGGCGAACGTGATGAGGGTGGCGGGTGACGGGTGACGCGGACACGAATGGGAGCGAATTGCAGAAGATTAGAAATGAGTAACTTGTTAATTCGAGATTACAGCGCAGGCAAAGTATAGTTGCAGGATGGGGATGCCCTCAGAGTAAGAAAAAGGCCAAAGTGCGCAATAAAGAATGCAATGCCAGAGACAAATGAGGTTCGGTTCGGTTTGTCTGAAAGGAGGGACGTGTCGTTTGGTTTGGTTTCCATGTTCCAGACTCGCCTTAGCAGGGGTAGGGTAGGTAGGCACAGACGCAGGCGCCGGCGCCGACCCGCCACGCTGGCTCTAGCAGCATCGTGGCTTTGCTGTGGCTGGGGTAATTAACTGAGATGGAAGTTGACATGGACCATTAGAATAAAGCTTTTTAGTTGCACCATGGGATGTCGTATAAACAAATGGCATCAGTTTCAAATCGTACGTTTTATGAGTCATGAACTTTGAAAATCATAGCGTGGATAAATCTGCAACCGTGGCTTATCTCGTATTTGCTTTCGAGAGACGTAGAAGACCTGCATAAGAAAGCTCGGTAACATGTTGTTTAAAGACATTGTAAGTACCTAGTAGATAGAGCACACACGAAAGTGATATGGATGCGGCTTGCAATAAACGCTCCTGGCAAAAGCTGATGAAGGCAGCATGAGAATATATGCAGCAGAAAGCATACTCTTTGTCCTGCAGTGAGATCATACCTCCTCTACCGAGACACGCAATAGCTGAGTGTTACTAGATTAGTGGCTAATACAGCAAGTTGCAGTACATCAGTACATGATACATGATACATGGGTGTCAAGGGGACCATTCAAAAGCCGGTAGAGAGAGCCAACACTCACAGGAACCCCAGTAATCCCAAGACGTGTCACCTTCGACGTCACCTGTACTAGCTATTGCAACGACAAGGGGCTGCATCTACAACTTTCCTGGTCACGGTGGTACGTGCTGATGTACGACTTGGAATGCGCGCCAATGTGACATTCGTCACAGATGTTGTGTAGGTAAATATACCACAGAGGAAAATCAAGGGGGTGAGGCCAGCGTCGAGAAATCGAAATAGACGTATGAACACGCGCTTGGGAATCACAAGGCTTATGATAGTATCGTGGGCTTCAAGGGTTCATAGGTTTCAGCCCGAGGCAATGAGCGCTATTGACTGGCACCAACTTCGATCTACAATTAGTAGTGGAACGTTTACTGCAATGCCCCAGTCCATTCCCGTGAAACTCTGATATTTCCATTTCAAGTTCAAAACCTTCTAGGCGAGCTCATCTATTTAGGCTTACACAGCATCAACTTGGGACCGTTAGTACTTATATACACACTGAAAAGTGCCCTGAGATAACATTCAGGACATCAAAAATAGAAATAGCCACGTCTTGACCCATGTTACTCTCATGGGCTAATTATCAACGTGGATATTTAATTACATGCCTCGGCCATCCATGGCACTAACGCGAAGGGACAGAGGGGACTTTGGATAGTAACTTCGTATTACCATCGTGGCTCAGCTCAGAGTTGCTGGAAACTAATCTTCCTGGACATTTCTCCTGAATCAATTATTATTCCATCTCTCTTCCTTTCCGTCTCTGCACCGTCGCGTAATATTCTCCCAAGTTTCCACGAGGCTGGGCAAACTGGGGTTTCTGGATAGTCCCTGGTTCGTATTTCTCGAGGTTGCTGGCCCCAGAACTGAGGTGCCCGCCCACCTCCGTCATCCAATCTCCAACGGGCGACAGCACAACCTAATAACCTAACAAAAGTGCCTGACCGCGCACCATTTGCTCTCGTCACCTCCTTGTTTCCATCCATCACCATCCTGTCGCCATCCTCCGCCCGCTGGCCTCGACTGCATTTTCCCCTCTGTTATATTTACCATACTTTTGTTTTGTCTACATCATCTCGATCATATCATTAGTCTAGTGTCTTTTGCCGCCATCGCCGTGTTTGTCTTTTTTTCTGGGCTGCAGCAAACCTTGTATTCGAAGCTCCTCATCACTCCCGATCAACCGTTGACGCATCGCCTTCTCCGCCGATCTTCATCACTGCCGAACCGGATAACACGTCCGCTGTACCTAATTACACCGCCACACATTCCCAGCCCAGCTATACTTAAACTCGTCGTAATCGCTTGTTCTTGATCGAGGACTTGACTGCCGACCAAGAATGCACCCATAGTCGAGTATCGACGAGCAGCCAAGTACACCATGGACGGGACATATAATAATCCATTCGCGCAAGGGCAATCCCCATTGTAATAACCCTTTGCCAGCCTGCACGGCGCTTTCGTTGTTAATCCGTAATTGTTTTCTAGAACCCCCCAAACCCCTTCAGGCGGAAACGGATATCAGGTTAATGTCAACCGTTCAAAGACGAGGAAATGGGTCCAAGCACCTGTTCAGAACTACGATGGTGACGACTGGGGCGCCGATGAGTTCGAAGACGATGAACCCCCTCCACCTCCACCTCCTGTCCCTCGAGTAACAACTGGCCTCCGTCCTATCGGTCAACGACTCCCCTCTGAATCGTACGGTCCTTCGCCGAGGTTGGCCGCTGCTGTCGCCTCCAGTTCTCGCAGTTCCAGCCGCCCACCCTCGCTTCATCTACAGACTCAAACCCCAAACGCAGCACCTGGGCGTGCACCGGAGCAAGTTCATAGTGTTTCATCCCCGGTAGCTGGACGAACCGGTTCACCCGCACCCGTTTCTTCTGGTGCGGGCTCTTCGAAAGCCCCAAGCTACCAGCAGCAGCCTGATGTGCGATCTTCTACCCCGCAGAGCACCAGCAGTTCCGCGGCTCGGGCTTCTCCTTCGATTCGACCGTCTGAGATGTACCGTCATCTAGATGATGAGCGTAAACTGGGCGGCTCGCCGTTATCCATTGCGGAAGCCGTTGCGCCGAAACCAAGCGACCGTTCTACACCACCCGTCAACGAACCGAATCGACAAGGATATAGTCAAGCAGATGATCCTGCTATCGACAGGGTCCAAAAGCAGCCGACTTTTGATAGCATTCTTGCAAAGCGTGATGAGCTCGGTATGGGGCCTCAAGGCCCTGATAATGCGCCTCATGTCCAAGACAATGCCGCTGCTTCCCAGAGGGTAAATAATCACGACGAGCCTGTCATCCATCCACCTACAGACATAGACCGGAAGCGATTGTCAGTTAGTCCTCAGCTTCCCAACGTTGCGCGAATGTCAGGTTTCGGTGACGACTTCTTCTCTTCAAACAACAACAACAACTCGAATGCTCCTCCTTCTGCTCAAGACCCGGTCAAGCAAGAGCAGCCTCAGGCGCCCAGGCAGACCGATAACCGTTCTGAGCATCTTTCTACACTAGACGAAGACTCGAGATATAGTGAGGACAACCCTAGTATCCCTGGATCTGATAACACCTCCAACCACAATCTGTCGCTGGCGCCCACGAACGAGTTACGATCAATTCCGCCTCTGCGTACGCCGAGTCCACATACAAAGGGATTGTCCGAGGCACCTGCAGAGCCTGCCGGTGTCTCTTCTTCTTTCGACTCCAACATTCCACCGACGCAGCCTCTGTACCCTCGGCAGCCAGAGTACTTCCCTTCAGACTACGAGCCCAATTCTGCTTTGACGCAGGGAACATTGAACACCCTCAACTCGTCCCCTGTTAAGGAGAGTGACGTGCTAAGTGAAGAGATTATGAGGTCTCTGAGCCCTCTCGCCCCAGCGTCGAATGAAGCGGTTCCTCCTCAGCCCCGACCGCAGAACTCCCAGTCGTTGGCGCCAGGCGACCGGAACGATGTTCGCAACAGCAGCTATACTTTGAGCGATTATGATAGCTATTGGGCTGATTCAACTGACAAGTCCGGGCAAGGATCAAGCAACGAAGCGGAAGTCAAGGACAAGCAAATGACGATAGTTGCCCCAGTACCAGAGCCGCAACAGACGTCGGTCGAGCAACCATCTGTTACCTTCACCCCCAGTGAAACTCAACCCGCCCCTAAGGAGGAGTTGTCAACCCACGACTTGAGGCGGAGGTTTTCCTGGGAAGCTGGCTTTGACTCTCCCCCAAAGGTCCTCCAGGAGAAGTTTGAGATGGCCAACGACGAGGCTCCTGTTCCAACTTCTCCTTCACCGCTCGCACCATCGGATGTACAGTCTCCCAAGGATGTAGTCTCAGATGTCACGAGCCCAAACAGAGATTCTCCTGGAAATGTTGAGCCTCCAAGAATTGTTATCCCTCCTTCTGGAGGGATCTCTCATCAGGTTTCAAAGGCCAGCACTCTACCGCCAAGTCAACAACAAACTACTTTCGAACCCCCTTCACCGGTTTCAGTGGAGAATGGTAAGAACGCCCCTCAGGCCCTCGAAGATCGTCGTCCATCCGTCGCGGAGGATAAGATATTAGCTCCGACAACATCAAACGACGCATCAGCGGCACCGCCCCGGAAACGGTCGGCTACAATAGTCCCTTCGGGCGGGTTTCCCCAAACCAGTCCATGGCGCGATATCATGAGCTTAGCAACACCCGTTCAAAGAACTCTGAAATTTGAAGCAGGTAGAGATACACATCAAGCATGGGAATCGGGTTTGGAAAGCTGGCTCGTAAACATGATGGAGGAGCACCCTGAATATGCAAACGGAACGGCTTCCTTCTCTGGAACAGCTGTGCCCGCGTACCAAAAGGGGCATGCGTCGGGACCAAGCGTGTCCCAGTCTCAGCAGCCATTTAACCAACAGCATATCAACGCCAACTCTCCGACAGCGACTTCAGGAGCAGGTCGATCTCGATTAGGCGGGTCCAACCCATCGGTCTCGGGTGGCTTCGGAAATTCGAGCAACCAGATTGGTACCAAGGGCAAGGAGTTCATGCATTCTGCGGGCAAGATGGGCAAGGGATTGTTTAGCAAGGGGAAGAGCAAACTGCGTGGAACTGGGGACAAGGTATTTCACTGACGCTTCTCTTTTTAGAACCTGCTGTGATGGGCTTCTTCCTTTTATTCCCCTCCGAGAGGGTGTGTGTTGGATTAAATCTCTTATCATCATGCGCTTCGGGGCTGGTGTTTCACTCTTGGCCTTATGATGAGACGGGTGTATGAGATAGGAATTCTACGACGCTTGTTCCCTTTTCTCCTCCCACATGTCATCATGCTGTTGCCCATCCATCAGGCTATGTGACAAGAATGTTTATTAATGTTTCTTTGGTTGACAGGGCGACCCATCATCTTCGCCGGTGCAGACAAAGCCCAAGACTGAGAGACGCGCATCGTGGGGTTTAGACCGTCTGACAAGATCTCGCGCTGATTCTTCTTCGGAAAAAGACGTGACTTCGAGACCCTCGACCCAGTCCTACCATGCTCCCCAATCCTCCCAATCATCCAGTATGCTACAATTTGGCTCTGTCCCTTCGACTGGCGATTCAGGTAAGCGACTTGCTTCACGCGAAAGCTACGGGCCTCAACTTTTTACGGAATCGTCTGCCTTGACCAGTAAAGAACATGATGATAGATTGCAATGGCACATTCCAACGCCTGTCGACGAGTCGACATGGGATCCTTTCAAGGGCACAGACCTTACCAAGGGTAAAGCTTCCGACCATTCCGAAGCCTTGCTCGGACACCAAGACCAGACTGAGCAAAGTTCTGGGGCGGAAGTGCCTCCTGGTAAGTCGTTGTCAGGCAATGCAACTCCAAAGCCTGCCGACAACGGTATTCGCATGGTGCCTCCAGAAGAACCGATTGATTCATCGCATCCGCCAACGTCTGTCTACGCCGCTGTCACATCTCAAGAGACTCCTCCTGCCAGCCTTGATCCTCAATCAGAACCCTCTCTCCAGCCTCATGATTCCTCGGCGGTTCCCCAGCGGCATTCATCCTTTGTCGGGTTGCCACCCATAAGAAGAGGCTCGACCTTTGATGTAAACTCCAGATCTGCTAGACCAAGAGCTACCGAACCCATTGATGAACACCATTCCATCGACCCTGACGAAGACGAGGCCGCTCGTCAGCATGGAACGCTTACATCTGAGGTCACCGTTGGCTCAACCCTGGTTGGGGAAGACTCACTTGGGCCGGATAAAGAGTTTGGAAAGGATGTTGATGATCCAGAACAGTCTGCAGTGTCTGAAAGCCAGCAGGCTCCGGTTCAGCAGCAAGAACCAGTCCACCACCAGCAGCAGCAGCAGCAGCAGCATCCATTCCCGATGCTCCCAGCTCAACAAGGGTCTATGCCACCTCAGCATCCCGCAGCTGGACCCCAGTCGCTGCCACTGCTACCACCCCACTTGATGGGCGGTAATCCGGTACAGAGATTGCCTCCTTCTGGCCCTTGGAAGTTGGAAGAGAGTCACCTGTCTGAGCCTTTGCATCAAGTTACGCCCAAGCTTCAGCAGCTTCCTCCCTCTGGTCAATGGAAGCTAGAGGAGAGCCACCTGGCCGAACCTCTTCACATGGTTAACAGGAACCGAGCTGGAACAGGTAGCTCCCAGCAAGAACCTTACTTTGGCTTTGACAAGGAGATTGGGGACTTTCCTGCTTCGCCTTCTTCGAGCTCTACGGCGCCTCAACACCATCATCAACGACAGAAACCTTCTGAAACCCCGCCATCTTCTGCCAACCGATATCCAGGTCTATTCCCTGGTCAGCAACGACCCCAGAGCAACTCTCAAGAGGGCCCCCCTGGTCCCGTGCCTCAGTTCGCAAGGCGCCTATCTCAGGAAGGGCGCATCTCAAGAACTGGAACAGGTGGAAACGAAGCTATTCACGAAGATCGAGGTCGTTCGAGAAAGGCTTCGGCGCTATTCAAGGATATCGGCCATCGCTTCAGGAAAGCTTCGGCTGAGCGGCGAGGTACACCCACGGAACCTCAGCAACAGTTTCTGCCGCCTCATCATCAGCATCAGTCGCAGCACCTAGAGCCTCCTCACGATGCGGCTTCGGTATCCAGCGTAACGACAGATGGAACCACTGATCGCAAGAAGCCCAGGGCAAGCTTTATGATGGGCTTGAGAGGCAAAGGCGCAGCGGATCAGTCGCAGCAAAGCCGTGATAGAATCTCAATGCCTCCCCCTCCACGCCCGGATGAAGGCAGACCCGATACATCCCCTGCAGAGCGAAGAATGTCTCGCTTCAACACTGAATTTGAACCTACTCCTGGCGAGCAGAGGCCCAGCGGCCCGCCGCGTGCATCTACAAGCCTGGCCAATGAGTTGAACCAGTCTGGAAGCGTTACACCTCCCGCCAAGAAGCGGTTCTCGGGCTTCAACGCTATGGCTAATGTCTTTCATCGGCCAACCAGTGGCGTATCTTCCAAGCCGGGAACTCCCAGTTCTTCGAGACCAGTCTCGAGTCAATGGGGAGCTCAACAACCAGCGTCTTTGGAGCATCCTAACCCAGGCTTCGAGCGCAGCAACACTACTGGTCCGACTTTCAACCAAATCCTGCCAGCTCCTGTTGATGCGCCACCAGCTGATGCTCCTGAGCGCCGTAAGAGGCGAGGTTCAGCGGCCGGGCTGATCTCTGGTCTCTTGGGACATGTCCATAAGAATAAAGATTCCCACCAGACTGCACCCCTTGAGGCACAGCAACCGCAAGAACGACGTCCTTCTGGGCCCCAGCTTAGTCCTGCTCAGCCTCCCGCGCTGCAGACCGAGGGTCGACGCCCTTCCGGTCCTCAACTGCCTACTCCAGTTCTTCCAGGACCACAGTTTGGTAGTCCTCAACTATCTGGGGCTTCTTTTGGCAGTCCCAGACTTCCGAGTGCTCAGCCTGTTGCTCCTCCGCTTGCTAGTCCTCAGCCCCAAAGACCTCAACAGTTCGGTAACCAACAGCCACCCATGCTGCGCCAAATGACTGGAAACTCTATGCCCATGGAGCAGACTCAAATTTCAGCCGATAGGCCTTTATCTAGCGGCATGAGAGACAGGCATCAGGCTCAAGCGGCTTACCGAAACTCTCGTCCATCGCCGCTAGGCTTTGGCTCCACGACTCCAGCGGAATCCCCTCCCATCGGGTTTTCAAATGACCAGAGTCGTCATGGAACACCGCATACTCCCTTCAGTGTCGGGCAAGTCTTCTCGGATGCTAGATCTGGAGGAAGAATTGGATCGATTTCCCCAGCCGCTTCAGCTATTCGTACTGCTCCCACAACACAAGTCTCCTTCAACAATCAGAGCACAGCTCCGACAACGCAGATGTCGTTCAACCATTCAAGCCAGTCTCTCGACAAGCTTGCTCAGTCTCATCAAGAGGGCGTTCAGATCCAACGACCAGTCACTGACTCACCCAACATGTCTTTCCGCCACGACGCCAGGGCTGGACAAGGCGTGCCAGACAACAGCTTACCATTGTCCCCTGTCTCTCAAGGGTCCAACGCTGGGCCGCCATCCGTCTCGTCTATGGCTACGCAGAGCCCTCGGCTAAATGCCTCCTTTACAGCTACCGGCAGGCGACAGTCTGCCCAGCTCTCACAGTATGACACGTCACTGGCATCGGCGCCGTCTAACTCCCCTCCTATGCAGAGCCCGAGTTTTTCTAATCGCATGGGGATGTCGCCGCCGCAGCAACAACAGCAGTTCCCTCAGCAGGGCGGCTATCAGATTGCCCCTGGCCAACAATACCAGCCCAATCTTCATGGACCACCAGGTAGTCAACCTGCACCAGGGCCGCATCCGCAAACTGGCATGGCACCTGGTCGACCTCCTATGCAGATGCAATACTCTGGTGCAGGGCCTCCAGTACCTCCGAAGGAGGGCACGGCTCTCCTACAGCAACCCCAAGTTGCCAACCCGCCGCCTCGTCAGGGTAGCCCGGGTGTTTCAAAGTGGAAGGGCTTAAAGAACCGTATGTCTGCACAGGTTGGCAACAAGCCAGCATCGGGCCAGGAAAAGAATGAAGGAGACAGGTTGACAGCGAGCAAGATTCTTGGAGCATTTAAACGAAACTCCAAGGCTCCTCGGCAGTCACAAGTCATCCCGGACTTGCAAGCCTACCAGCAGCACCACATGAGACAGCAATCGTCTCAGCAATTCGCTGGCCAGGCTCCCTATGTACAGTCGCAGTCTTCACGCCCAACTTCGCAAGTCAGTGGTCAACCTTTCGGATATGCTCAGGCGCAACGACCGTCGTCTCAGTTCAGTAATCAGTCTATGGGACAAATGCAGGCTCAGCGACAGTCATCATTTGGTAGCCCAGCTATGATGCAGCAGCAGTTCCAGAGGGCTTCAGCGACGTATCCTCCAAGCCAGCAACCTGGTATGATGCAGCCCGGCGTGGCTCAACCACAGCCTGGCTATGCATATCAGTCTCAGGGACAGAGACAACTATCGCCTTCGCAGCCGACTCAGGCCCAATTCCAATCCTCGCCGCAACAGCAGCGTCAGTTCCCATCTCCGCAAAGCCAGCAAGGCCAGTTCCCGTCTCCGCAAAGCCAGCAGGCCCAATTCCGATCTCCTCAGCAGCAGCAGGGACAGTTTCCGAGTCCCCCACAACCTCAGAGTCCATGGCAGCATCAGATGCAATCGCCTGCCCAAGTTCAACAAGAACTCCATCCTGTTCAAAGACAAGGAATGGCTGGACGGAGCGCGAGCATGCCCTTGCATGAGAGCCCTCAGCAGGCTCATTTTCCACGGTTGGCTCACAGTCCTCAGCATACTCATAGCCCCCAGCAGAGACATGCATCACAGCAGAGCGCTCACCAGTCAGAGCCTCAACCCATTCATGTTCAGCAACCTGTCCCCATTCAACACCCCACGCCGGTACATGCTCCATCGCCTCGTCCTTCTTTGTTGAGCCTTCAAGCATTGATTAACAGCGAAAACGACGACGAGCTGGCTGGTGAAGGGCTGCGTGGACACAGACAAGCCGCATCCCGGAGCGATCCCAACTTGGTCTATGGAAACCCCAGCAGGCACCGCTTTGACAGTCCTCATAGTGGTAGAAACAGTGGAAGCCCCAGAGTTGGTGCCAATCCTCCGCCAGCCCAGCAGTTCTCTCCAAGGATCGGCACAGGAGACAATTATGCTTCAAAGACCCAGGCTCCTGCGATTGCAGCTGGTGCCGCTGTGGGTGCTGCTTCTGGTGCTGTGATGGGCGGTCAAGCTGCGAATGCCAATTTCTCGCCCAAGGCGGAGGAGTCTCAAGGGGTATCGCTCAGTCCGAGCTCACTGAGGCAATCACCATCAGATATGAGCGATCTGGCATCGCCAGGGGCTAGGCCCAACGCTGGTCCATCGTTCCACGCCGAACTTGAAGATACTGAAGACGCTCGAAAGCGCACACTTCGAATAGATTCCCAGGAGGAAAAGATTCACTACGATCCCAATGCTGACTCAGATGGGGAGATGCCTCCTCAGATGAGCGCGACTAGTTATCCCGGGCAAGAGTGGAACCCGTACGGGATGCCCGAGATGGGAGAATGGAATGAAAGGATGTCGGACTGATGAGACAGACTTGATTTCTTGATATATATTGAAAGCACGCATTGTGCCTTTTTCTGTACATTTTGTTTTTGTTTTATTCTTTTGCGGCACCAAACCAGGTCGATGAGGATCTTCTCTTTCTTCATCTCTTGGCTATAATAATGATCGCTTCTGGACACAGCAGACGTTGCAGTTTTGCTGTCTCCCTTCCATCACAGCGTGGAGTCATGGCTGTATATATGTACCTGATGCATTTGCAGAGTTTGTCCAAGTGTGGGGGATTCAGTAATAACACAGAATGGAGAGTAGAGTGAAAGGGGCAGGGAAGGAAAAGCACAAGCATTGCGCGCATATATAATGTTTTAATCAGATCTATCCAACATGATTTGTTTCTATATGAACGCCAGAGACTCATTCTTGAACGGAATCAGAGCCAAGATAACAGCCTGGGCATAGTACTCAGCTCGATCAACAACACCGCCAGTCAAGAGCCCAACCGAACCCTGTTTATTCTTGGAATCTGACTGCCCAAACACCATGTCGTCCGCATGCCCCAACTCCACACCCTCCTTGAGCAACTGGCAGGTCTTTTCTGGGAGAAAATACGCCGACGTGCGTGCTTTGCCAACTTTGCCATCCTTGCCCACGATCACGATCCACGCAAAGGAGCAGATGGAGCCGTCGTGAGTTTCGACGCCTCCTTCGATACCAACCCAGAAGTCTGCATCCTGTTTTGCTGCTTGTGCGTTTCGAGCTCTGTTTGTTGCTCCGCGAAGAGTCTCTTCGTCTGAGAAGGGCTGGTCTGAGACGTTTGAGTCCACGCCAAGACCTTGAAAATCGTAAGACCCCGGTAGCATCTGTGTGAAGCCTTCGCGTGTTGCCTTGATTTTGGGGATATTGTTTGAGGCAACAACGACAGCTTTTTGAGGACGCTCCATTATGAAGGTCCTTAACGCAGTAGTCAGAGTTGGGGCTTTGTTTCATGTTAGCATAGCAGAAAGTTTGGGCTTGGGTTTGGAGACCTACTACTTCAAGGTTGAGAGACCACTAGACGCGATTGTATAGGAGGGTATATTATTCCAACACCTGCGGGCAAGACGTTTATTCCCACCTTCAGAACCTGCTAAAATTACAGGTCAAAAGTCTGACAATAGGATACAGTATCTCCACCAACTTATACTAAAATAAACAACTACCTTTAAAATTCTATACTTAATTCTATAAAATTGCTATATAAAATATAAAACTACTATAAAATTTCCTAACTTTTAAATATATAATATAAGTATATTTTATAAATTAAATAATTCTATTAAATAGTTTTAAAAATTATTAAAATATTAATTTTAAAAAATATTAATTATATAAATATTATAAAAAGCGTAACTAATTAACTAATTATAATAAATAAATATATATATAACTATATATATCTTAATTAATAGTTATAGTATAATATATATACTTTTTACTTATAGCTTATATATAAAATATCCTTTAAATCTAATTTAAAGTATACTAATTAAGCTGGCGCACTATGCTCTGTTGTCAGACTTTTGGCACGTAATTGTACGTAATCTAATATTCGACGGCTGATTCTAATCTTGAGCTGCCATTGCTCACCACATAACAACTACCTAGGTATACAATCCAAGTAATGTTTATGCACACAGTTTGACCAATATGAGAGACAGCTATAGCAAGAACTTTTAAAACGCACTTGATAGTAATGATGATTATTGGCTTTTTGGCAGAAATCTCAGGTGTTGAATCTTAAAGTTGACAGATGATATAGTACCTACCTACCTAGGTAGGTACAGTCCGCAGGGGTATCAAATGTGCATTTCCGCGATTTTTTAGGTATTTCTTGCCACAACGGAATTAGAAACACCAATAAGAGATTACAGAATCAGTATATAGATGGAGATAATACTGGAGTGATCTATAAGGCGATCAGAGTAGATTGGCCACTGATTGAAGTACCTCGCCTAACATTTAATCCCCCTGAGGGCTATAGTGCTGTATAGGTACCTAGGTCGGCTCAACTCCATCGTGACCCCGCTTTTATCCGCTCTCTCTGACTTGGAGTCGCTTTCAGCTCAACAACTTGACATGCCACTTTATCATCTTTCATCTTAATCCATTGTACTATGTATGTATCACAATACCAGCTTTTCCAACGCCCTGACTCGAAACCTTCGGCACGACTTGCAGCAGATTGTGACAAAGCGCATGTCGACTGCCTTGGGCTTCTCTTGCGACTTGGAGATGCCCAGTGACTGACTATATTATGAACCTAATATATTACCTACTCAGAATATACAGACATCATCTGGCTAACAGAGTACAACAAGTCCAAAAGTCAATCGCAATCATAGAGTTGTAGATGTGGGCCTCTAACCTACTCTGACTTGGTTTAGCTCTCGGAAAATCCCCAATGCAAGGCCGACATCGGTGGATCCTCTCTTCGCGCTCTGCTCGAGAATTCTTTTTATGATAGCATCCTTTATTATCCAATTCGTCCTGGAGGGAGTGGACCTGCATCAATACCGTACAGGGTTATAAGAGCGCCACTGAAGGAAGCTCAAGCTTTTATCACCGGAGGCGAGCTCAACGACGACAACAACAATGCCTCCAAGAGAACGTCAACGCCATGAGAGCCATCAGGACTCTCAGCATAATGGCATCTTACACGACGAGACCTCGCCATTGCTTCCTCGGATCTCAGAGACCACCGAAGATGAGACGTCAAAGTCAATAACTGACACTCATAGCCTATGGGCTGAGGCCAAGCTGCTGGGCCAGTACTCACTACCTCTGATCGCAACATATCTCCTGCAGTATTCCTTCACTGTCATTACGACCATCGTGGCTGGTCGTTTGGGAGCCGAAGATCTTGCTGCATCTAGTCTGGGCCTGACGACCATGAACATCATCGGCTTTGCCATCTTTGAGGGTATGGCCACAGCACTCGATACCCTGTGCGCTCAAGCCTACGGATCTGGTCGCTATACCGGCGTCGGAATGCATATCCAGCGTATGCTCGTCTTTATGACCGTTGTCATGATTCCTATCGGTGCTTTTTGGCTATCATGCCACTGGATTCTCCCCTTGCTCGTCCCCCAGAGGAGCCTCGCTCTCAAAGCCGCGTCTTTCTTGCGTGTCAGTCTCGTCGGACTTCCGGGCTACGCGTTCTTCGAAGCAGGCAAGAGATTTCTGCAGGCCCAGGGCGAATTTGGACCAGGCATGGTCGTTCTCATCATCTGTGCGCCCGTCAACGCCTTTCTGAGCTGGTACTTTGCCGTCAAGCTCGACATGGGCCTCGATGGCGCCGCGTTCGGCCAGGCGCTCGCCAACAACCTGCGTCCTGCGCTGCTTTTGTTGTATGTCATGTTGATTGGCAAGAAGTCTCACCAATGCTGGGGCGGGTGGGATGTTCGTGCTGCCTTTGCAGTGCATGAATGGGGTCCCATGATTCGCCTCTCTGTTGCCAGCACCGCCGTCAACCTTGCCGAGTGGCTTGCCTTTGAGATTCTCATGGTCAGCACTTCCTATGTCAGCACCCGTCACCTCGCTGCTCAGACAGTCCTCAACACGCTCTCCATTGTCACATGGCATGTGCCATTCTCCATCAGCGTTGCCGTCACTACTCGCTTTGGCCATCTCGTCGGCGCAGGTGCACTCAAGGAAGCGCGACGAGCTGCAGTCCTTTACTCTATTGTCTTTACTGTCGTTGGCATTCTCGACGGCGCGTTCCTGTTCATACTGCGCCGACCGCTCGCAGACCTCTTCTCCGACGATACCAAGGTCAGGGACCTGGCCGCTGGGTCCATGCTTGCCGTTGCCTGCTTCCAGATCATCGACTCGATTATCTGTGGCACCAACGGTGTGTTAAGAGGCCTGGCGAAGCAGTCCGTGGCTGCGTGGGTTGTGCTGGCGGTCAACTACTTGGCCGCCGTGCCATTTGCCATCTGGCTCGAGTTGGGAAGCCCCAACATGAAGCTGGACGGTCTCTGGATCGGTCTTGGAAGTGGCATGGTCGTCATTGCGGTTATCGAGTGTGCTTACATGAAGTGGCTCAGCTGGCAGGATTGTGTAGATGATGTGAGGGAAAGGGAAGACGACGGAACATAGAATGTTTGCGTGATAACCTATAGAAGCCCTGCATGTAATAGACTCCTTTCGGATTTGCTCCCCCACTGTCTGTCTCGGCTCCGCACCATGTATATCCCGTGTGAAGTCAGCATTCCTTCTGCGCTTGGTTCTGTGCATCACCTATTTCAATAAGACACACTGAACCAAGCAGCCACACGTATAGATAATGCAATCACTACAACGATAGTTGGCCTCTTCCGACATGCTTTCATATTCAAAGACAAAAGGTTGAAGCTAAATTGAAGAGCAGAAACGATGAATTGCGGCTAAAACCTCCGATCAAATGTTCTACTAGCAACTCATGATCTCACTATAATCCCCTCAAGCCAACATGGCCTCAATCACGCTCTCGGGGCCTTTGTGGTAAATACCAGTGATCTTGAGTCCCGCATCCTCAAGCAGCTTGTGCCACTGGCTCTCAGTCCGCTCGCGATTGACCAGCATGCCCATCATAGTCCAATCGAGACTCGTCTGCTGCCAGGGCGCGCCCACGTCTCGCAGGACAGTCTCATTGATGAGGAGTCGAGAGTGATCCTTGACCATGGCTTCGCGCAAGTGAGAAAGAATGATAGCGCACTCGACGTCAGGCCAGTCATGGAGAATAAGACGCATGAAGTAAGCCTTTGCGCCACGGTATTCGGCTGGCTGAGGTGTGAAGAAGTCGTGCGGAACTGCTTCAATGGTGCTGGGGAGATTACTAGATGTCTTGGCCTCGTCGATGACGGCTGGTAGGTCTTGCAGTACCAGTTTGCCTGGTGGGACACTATCTCCAGAGGCCAAGCCTAACAGTTCATGGCCCAGACCACCGCCGACGTCAACTACCCAAGGGGCGGTGTCATCCTCAGGAGTTTCAATCGCCAGGCGCTCTTTGTGGGGGTAGAAATCAATCCAGCGTGGTCTCGCCTTGGCATAGCCAGTCATGAAGCCATTGAAAGCCTTACCCAGGCGAGCATTATCTCGAAGGATACTAAAGAATGGTTTGTCGGTTCTCAGACCATACTGAACAGGCGAGTCATTGATTGGCATCTCGGGGAACTTGGTAGTTTGTTCTGGCTAGGAACTCGGGGAGACCTTGAAACGTTGGGATCATGCCCTCGAAGCTGTAAATGAGACCGCCTTCTATGGTTGGATCTCGAGTGGACATGGAGAAGGGTGTTCCAACATATTGGTCTTGCACGACCTCTTTAATAATACCATTCGCGGCCAAGTGTTTGAGGACTCGAGCTATCATGTTAGTCAGCCAGGCTGTACAAGTAATACAAAAGACAACGAGACCATACCGACTAATACAGGGTCAGCACTCGTACCAGCCAGCTCCTCGCTGCTCCGAGGTTCGTTATCAAGTTTCTGGAGTATCCCCAGATCAAAGGCAGTTCGCAGGGCAGCGGTTCGAGTTGGTTCACCCCAGCCAATTCTCGCCAGCTGCTCTCCAGGATTCTCCAGCTCCTGGATAAGAGCACTAGCTGCAGCTATGACTTTCTGTCTTGCGGCCTCATCTCCTGTCTGTATAAAAGACTTGCCGTCTGCGGCGAGTGCGTCCAATAGTGAGGCGGCCATGATGGACAGCCGTTGAACCTGTGATGGGTATTAAAGAAGGAGAAGTTAGAATGATGATATACGTGGAGGTGAGTGTTTTCTTATCCATGATGCTGCGTTGAGAGACTGACAGAAATACCCAAGTGATTCTGGTGCATTTCTAGTGCTTATACTAGCACTAATTGAAACCTCGTGAGTTGACGCGAGACTTGGCTCTCGATAAACATTGATTGAGCAAGACTACAAGGCTCTATCAGGTGTAACGTTCCTGTCAGCTCAGCTGGCAATCGTGCTTAAATGCAACTATCCCGAATCAAACTTGTTAACCCCGCTTCTGACACTCGACAGCTGAAAACCTAACATTACTTGCTTGTGTGAGTATCTCATTTATCAATGCCATCTTTCTCTTTACTTTCCACCAGTTATAGGCCTGTTCCGCCTTGAGTTATCATGTGGCTCATCAACACCACCACAATCGAGCTAGAGAGAGCCGATGATGAGGATTTGGCCTCAGCTCCTTATGCCATTCTCTCGCATACGTGGGGCCAAGGTGAAGTCACCTTCGAGGACATGATGCAACCTGATAGAGCCAAGGGAAAACGAGGCTACATCAAGATTATCAACACTTGTCGCCTAGCAAAGCAGCAAGGGATAGCATATGCGTGGGTCGACACCTGCTGTGTCGATAAGCGCAGCAGCGCAGAGCTGGCCGAGGCGATAAACTCCATGTTTCGTTGGTATCAGTGTTCAGCAGTCTGTTATGCTCACCTCGAGGACCTGGAACCTCACCATGGCCGAGGCGATGATGTGCTTGACGGCTTGCCATCCTGTCGATGGTTCACCCGAGGCTGGACACTGCAAGAGCTAATTGCTTCGCAAACGCTCGAGTTTTACGATCTTGACTGGCAATATAGGGGCACGAAAGCAAAGTTGCGATACCAAATATCAGATATAACCGGGATCGACGTTGCAGTGTTGGAGAACAATGCCTTACTCGAGAGCATACCCGTAGCGAAGCGCATGTCATGGGCAGCAAACCGGAACACCACGAGGATTGAGGACCTCGCGTACTGTCTGCTTGGTATCTTCGATGTCAACATGCCAATGATGTACGGCGAAGGCACAAAGGCCTTCACCAGACTGCAGGAGGAGATAGTCAAGGACACCACCGACCTCTCTGTATTTGCGTGGAAGGCTCAGAAAAGCACAGATACATCCGTCCAAGAATACCGCGGTATTCTGGCACAATCTCCTGCCGAGTTTGCCCACTGTCGCAATCTTCGCCGAGCGCCTAGTATGAGATATGGCATTCAATCCACCATGACGAATAAGGGCCTGAGGCTCGAGACATATCTAGGTACAATCGCCAACATGGATTATGTTCTGAACTTGGCTTGTTTGATACCTAACGATGCTGGCAACGAGCTAAGGATTGGCGTCTTCCTGACCAAGACTGCTGATGGCTACGTTCGAAGTCGCCCTACAGAACTCTTCGAAACAAAAGACTCCCGGATCTGGGCTGGGGCTCGCTATAGGATCTTTATCCGCAAGCGCGTCACTGCCTTTGGCTCCTGGAATTTGAAGAATCTCCTAGCCATGAATCTTGCAGTCCGATTTAGCATCAGCCCAGGATTCCAGCTTCATTCCTTTGCAGCGAAGCCGGCAGACTCGTGGGATCCGCTTCGCCAATCCTTCATCACGGATAATAGTGAACGATTCACCGGTTTCCTTGACCTTCAGATTTCCGACACCTCCAAGAGCTTTCTCACTCCCCGGATCTTCATAGTATGTGGCCTGGCAGCACAGCCTGTCGCCGCATCATCCGGTACTTTAAGGCCGTGGATGGGCATATACAATTCTCTGGATAAACCAAGCTCGGAGAGGATATCAGATTCCATCAACGGCTACTACACCTCATATGGAGAAGAATTCTTCCTACACCAACTCCGAGATCGAGTTCTGGCTGGGGGTAGCGATCTGCCGCACGAAATCAGTCTGCCTTCCAGTGATAAAACAAATCGTCTCCATGTTTATTTGGGAGTTCCTCAGGGAACAGGGCATGGAGAGTACACCATCTCGGTTAATGTCGTGAACCGGTGAATGACATTAGATGGAGCATACTAATGATGCATCATTCTCTAATAGGGGTTGGTTTCATCGTCTCTGGCTCCTGGGGATATCTCATCTATGCTGGTCGACGAGTCACCGTTCCTCCAAGATTTACGACTGAACCCTGAGGCTTGATAACAATAGACATTTGGCATAGTGTGTTGTGAATCCTTGTTAAAAGTATGAGCGGGAGAAGCGTGTTGTTGAACTGATTAGTCTAAAGGCTTCTAACCCCTCTTTTAAGTAGAAAACTTGAATTTTATTTCAATGTAATATACCCTATAAGTCGAGAGATCAGGGCAGCCCAGTAGGAATAACACAGCTGTTTTCTTCAATACAATAAGGTTTATCTTGCCACTTGCCAGATAACACAATAAACTTATATTTTATAAATATAAATAATTAATATCATTTAAATACAAATAATCAAGATCATCCTCTAAAGGAAGAGTGATTGATATGGTAGTATAAGCCCAGTATTTTACAACAATAGGAAGCCTCCGTAACAGGCAAAGTTCAGCAGTAGATAGGGTGAATAGATTTATACTTTATATTATTCCTATTCAATGCTTATTGAAAATGTAAAAGTCAAAAAAGCAGCCTAGATGTCAACAGTAGAAGCCCATAGCCCAGGCCAGGCCAAGTCCTTCAAAGGTAACGCAGCTGCATCGCAATAAGCTTCAAACAACATGGCCTCAATCAACTCTCTTCAGCATGACCACGCCTCTTGTCGGGCATCAGGTCCCTCTGCGAAGGTCACCATATCAGCCGGTCAATCTTCTTCCTTCCTTCGACACATCAATCCGCAACCAAGTCCCTGATCTGATCTTGCATCAACTTCAAAGACAAGAAAACCCACAACTAAGTCAACCATCCGAGACCTCGACCATGACGCTGACTAGCCAGCTATCCGAAGGCTTAAATCTAAAGATATATAAAAGGAAAAGACTAAAAAGTTATTAATTAAATGGCTCGCCTAGTTGTTAGCCGGTTTAATAAGAACTATGATTTACAGAGCGATGATTATAAAAAATATCATTGAGTTAGGTAGATGCCCGTGATTCTCGAGACGGAATAGCCTATCGACAAGGTTATGTAGCCGTGCATCGGTATTCTACCCTGTCCTCCACAGTCAACTTAGCACCCAGTTCCAGTGGATTCATGTGCTGCTCTGCTCTTTGTCGTTGCGTTGCTCTTCCCTCTCCCTAGCGTTTCGACAGTAAGGACACTCGGTCTCAAAGGATGGAGACCATGCTCTATTGCACGTAGTGCATGTTGTCAAATGGCCTTGCTTCATGCAACGAGACTTGGCACTCTTTTTGCACACAGGGCTGGGGAGGGATGAGCTCATATACTTTCACAAATATCAAGTCGACATACCAATGATGAGTGCTGCTTCCTGCTTCAAGCATGATAGAGGATTTAATCGGATCAGGGTTGACCTTATTGGGGGGGTTGTGAAAGGAGAAAACTTGTCGTTTGGAGCAAAAGGAAAGTGTAAAGAGCACGCCAGCATGACCAAAAGATATCTATATGCCCTTTAAGTAGCTGTCTGCTTGTTAACCGCCTTGACTTGTAGTAGCTGCCTTCCTTAAAACCAACGTCAACCTCGGGCGGCTAAAAGAGGAGCAAGCAGTCCGCAACATAGTCTACTGCACGGTTTCTCAGCGGCTAATAGTACAGTCTACCTACCAACCAATCAACCAACCTCAACATATTAAGCGCTTCAGGTTGCCCGCAAAGATATTCCAATCTGCCTCTCCATAACCTCCCGCCCCAATCTCGTAGAGAATGTCCAAGGCTTCAACGTTACCGCCCGCAGCAACCTGAACAAACTTTCGACATATCTCCAAACGGTTGGGGTGGTGCAGCGCGGCGATCCATATTGCCTCCGTAATATGCGATTTCTCTGTGAATTGCCAATCACTCTGCCACTCAAGGGCTTTGCCTAGTTCCGTGTTGTAGTGTGCTCGGTATCGGCCTAACGTCTCTGGAGAATCCTCGGATTCAGCCATCTTTGGCCAACCATACATGAGAGGATCCCAGTCGCGCGTGATCCACCCTGGATACCTGGCATACCCCACGAATCGTGGCATCGTCTGGGCGAGGTCCCAGTCAATGAGCCCGGTGACGATCCCTTCGTCATCCACCAGGATGTTCTGAGAGTCAAAATCGGGGGGGCATAGAACAAACCCAGGCGGAGAATCAAGGGTCGTTAAGCAGTCCACGATGGCTTCCAACACCTTCGCCTCCGCTTTGCCCCATATATCGTTGTAAGAACTTACAATCAATTTTTCCTGGAGAAACGCAGAGGTAGAGTCAAATGGACCTGAAGCAGCCACCTGGAGCCTACCATCCTCCTTTTCGTGCCAGTCATACAAAGGGCCGACGACAGTCGAGCCAGACCCGTCTCCCATAATAGATCCCATCTTGTCAAAGGCTAAACAGGAGAACTGGGCCATAGTCCGTGAGAGGCTTGTCAGGATCCTCAAGCGCAACTCCTCTCGCGGCAAGGTGCCCGAGTGGTCAAACCAAACATCAGACACACGTTTCCCAGGCATGAAGCTCATGCATAGGTACGGTGCGCCGATCTCGTTGTTGTGAGTCGTGTCTAGAGCGTATATGTCTGGCACTGGAATCGTAGTTTTGCTCCGAATGAGGCGCATCGTGGCAGCCTGTGACTCCATGGCGTGTGCTGCAGTCGGCGTCATTCCGGAACCCCAGCCCGTCGCGGGAACTCGGATCACGAGCTTGACCCTCTCCAATTCAACAACGTGAGTGATATTGTATGAACCACTGATCCGTGCAACAAGCTTGCCGCCACTGGAGTTTGGTAGATGCAGGCACCTGTTTGCGATGTTCGAAGCGAGAAGGACGAGAGACTCTGTCGTAATGGCCACGAGTGGACCAAAAGTTTCGGGGTCCGGATCATCCATGAAGGGTATGTGGGTATTGGCGATATTCACTAGAGTTCGAAATGTGAGTCTACGCTATCCAATACTCAGAGTTGGTCAGATGTTCCTTCGTTCAGCGGGTAGCGGTAGTGAACGAGGATGCAAACGACAGGTGACGGGCGACGCGTTGCGAAACACGCGTTCAAGCTAGGTACCTATTTAAACTACATGACAAATAAGCCAATCAGGTTAGCCAATGCCTCATCTCGAAGGATGGGCTGGATAAGCCAGCCCCCGAATTTTCCACGTCTCTTTCGGTTACTTAACCACCTTGCTGCTAGGTAGTTTAACCATCATTAGACAGACAGGTACAGATGACTCACTGTAATATGGTGTCTATGCAATACAAAGTCATAGTAAACCGGCAGGTGAAAAAATTTGATCAGAAATGCTTGGTCTTACTCAAAGGTAATAGATCAAATGCAATAAATAGTACCTTTTTGTAAGTCGGGCGATATAGGCTGAATCATTTTAGATATGAAGGAATGTGGCCATCAGTCAACTGTGGAGTTGATGATGAACGGTTGGTTCGCGGCGTAGAAAATGAACTTGAGCCTTATTCGAAGGATTCCAAGGAAAATGCTTGCTCTGATGTCATACAGCCTAACAGGAAAACCCAGTCAATAGGTACCTAGGTATCGGAATCAGAGGCACTTGGACCTGGGCACAGACAGTGATTGTTCACGTCAGCCAATTAACTTCCGTATGCAAACTCATCTCGAGCGATCGCCCGCGGTGCCAACTTGCCAACATCGTGATTGCCAATTCTTGGTGTTACTGGGTCAACATTGAATTGCTTACTACATAGTAAACGGTCGTTGACCTGCAGGGGGAATAAGCTCACAACTAGCCAGGGGTAAGATGATCAGCTTGGCGAAGTGTTTGGCGGTTGCATATCAGCAGCAATGATTCCATTCCAAACAATTTGTGGTAAACAAGCTCCATGCTTGTTGGTCAATCTCGTGGAAAATCGAATTATCAAGCTACCCTAGAGCATCGGCGTGCTTCACTCTCCCTTGGCTTCTTCGGTCCATCTCTCCCTTGGCGTGGCTTTGAAAACCGGGGCCCTTCAGGGATGCCCCGGTCAATCGCTTGAATGGAGCCGTCATCAGCGTCCACTTTCTCCTCCACTTTTGAAGACGGGAGAGGGAAGAAACACTTTACCTGCATCCAATCCCAACACTGATGACAGCATCCCCTCTGTACAATCCAGTTCCGCTGGCGCTTCTCCTTCTGTCCATCTCCTTTATCGCATCACGACTCGGAAAAATTCTTTCTATTCTCCTTCCTTTCCTCTTTGAGCTCGTAGCTTTCAGCTATGGCGGCAGCCTTTAACAGGCCAGACCCGACTGCCCGGTCAGAGGCTGGGCCTGGGCCTGTGTAGAACTTGGGCGTGAGAGCTTCACTAAAATGCTAGCTGCGAGAAATGGATCGTATCGAATCCCGGATAGGGCGCTGGAACGGCCCCTGCCTCGAATCGCTAGCGCACGGGCTTTGCTATGAACGCGTATCCCGTTAGGCTCAGCTGGAAAAGGCATGCACAGTAATACTTGGTGTCCAAGTATCTATTTACCACCGTCAGGACTAACATTGGCTATTCCAAACAGGGATTAACAGCGACAAGCGCCTACGATGTGATAACGTGGCGCCCAGCTGCAGCTGATTTCCTTGGAGTTGCAAAAGTACCGATGATGCCTGAGTTTGTATTTATAAGTGGTTATACTATACTCAAAACTTATGGGAAATCATGTCGAGTTAAAACGCTGCTTAATAAAGCAACATTACACTTCAGTTCTATCTATTCATTCGTTTCATATCTGTAGCAATTCAAAGGGTCCTTCCTTGTGGGCTTCCCAGGTGGTGGTTCCCAAGGCCCCCTTGTGATCGTGGCGCAGGCGTTTCCGCTAAGACTCCGGTCGGGCAAATCAAGGCCTGGACCTGCCTTTCCCTGCCGGTCCTCCAACATCTGGTTGGCCGACGTATCGCTGGTACATGGCATGCTCGTACTGGTGCTCCTTCCCATTTCCTCGAACCCTGCGTCAAGCACGACAAGCGAGTGAGGCGAAAAGGAAGCCAACATGGTCATGGGCGTTCAGGGTCGTGCCTACCTACTTTATTGAATCCTTTCTATTTCTTGGACAGAAGATCAAGCGAATTTCTTCACAATCTACAAATTTTGCGTTGGCATCATTACATCGTCAAACGGTCCCAAACTCCACCTCCCAATTACGATCCACGGCCGATACGATACGACACGACTTGTTCGAATTGGGACCCAGCTCCATCTCACAAGCTTGCGGAGAACCAGGGACCGCGGTCGCCCGTGCTACGATACTTACCAACCTACGTATTCGTACAGGCACAAACAGGCTTCCTTCTCTTCTTCCTCCCTCTCTCTTTTTTCACGCATTCATACTGCTTGAGCCTGAATCAGGGCGACAGCAGTGAGGGCCGATCAGCCACAGCATTTTTCATCCGTCAAAGTCCCTCAGTCGTGGAACGTGGCTCGCGCTCTCAAGCCGCAGTCTCACTTGTGCTGCGAGGGTCTTCCGGATCTCTTATCTCCTGTCTCCTCTCGCCTACGTTACGCCCCCGTTCCGTTTCGCCCTTACGCCGTTTGACCCGTCGTCGTCACTTGTTGGGTCTGGAGGATCTCTCTTCCTTCATTCCCACGTATCAACTCCCTATCGCCCCTTGGGATTGACTTTCTACTCTGATTGTTGACTTGTCGACTCATCCCGACTTGTCACCTCAGGTCAGGTCACGTCTCTCCGGGCCGAGCGCACAAGACTTATTCAACTGACACACACCACACGCCCGATTACAATGGAGTCGTATGTTTGCCCTCTGCCATTTCCCCCGTCTTGAACTTTTGACTCAGGACACCTACATTTTGCCCTGTTCTTCTGTTATACCTCATGCTCTGCCAAACTCTATCCCTAAACCTTACCCACCGCATCTCACCTGCTTGAGCTTACGCGTTGTAGCTTTATTCCAATGTCCGCCGCCGCTGCCGGCTGGGGCCAGCCTTTAGTGGCACAATCACCAGCGACCCGACGCTCATTAGGCCATTTTCGATCCCTATCCTCGATCGCAGTGTCTCCTAGTTACCATCCTCGAACTCCGTCACTCACACCCGACCATACACCGATCAAATCCTCCTCCTCGACACATCTACCTATCATTTCATCAAGTGCACCCACCGATTTCAGCGATGAGATGAGCACCATACCGGATCCCCGAAGTCGTGCCATGAGCTCGGCAGACGACAGTGGTGCCGCGACACCCAACCATCACCCTGATCTCAACGACGAAGTCGCCACACTCAGCAATAAACTCATCAATGCAATCAATCACCAGACCTTCTTGGACGACTCTTTATCCGCCGCTCGCCACGAGCTCAAGACCGCACGCGACCAGATCCGCAAGCTTGAGACTCAAAATGCCTCACAACGCGAAATGTTGGCTGGTGACGTGTGGGTTCGTAAAAGCACCGTTGAGGCTGAAAAGAAGGTTTGGCAAGCCAAAATAGCCGCGGAACGCCAAACGCGTCTCGACACGGAAACGGAAAAGAAGAAGATCGAACAAGAGCTTGAAAACCTTACTGCCGCCCTGTTTGAGGAAGCGAACAAGATGGTGATTGCTGCCAAGGAAGAAGCCAAAGCGGACCACGAGGCTCTGCAACGCAAGAATGATCAGCTCAAGTCCCAGCTCGCCGATACCGAGAGCATTCTAAAATCACAACAGGAGCAACTCGTCGAGCTCAAGCATGTCATGGAGCACATGGCTACTGAACGAGACGACCACACCAACCCTACCGCTCCCTCTTCGCCTGGCTTCACGAAATCAGATACTCGAGACGATCATCGACCATCCACTGAAGAACCAGCCCCTTCACCTTGGGGTGCTGCTGTCGAGCCTGCTCACCCGACAAGCTTCACACATCTTCTCCAACCTGTTTTGCGAACCGATCTGGCTTCGTACGATGATTTCGTTAGCCTCGCACGCATTTCCCGAAACCGTTCTGCTAGTCGCGTATCGTCAGGTTCAGTGAGCGCCTTGAACGCCTTATCCTCGTTTGGTCTGGGAGGTTCGACGTCAAGTGCTCACCCATCAAATGCGTCCACTACCTCGCTTGGCACACCAATTCCCGCTCCCGGAAGTGCTCCTCAGTCTCCAAACACTCCTGCCTCGACTGTTAGTGCTGCTTCCAATGCTTCTGCTACCCCTTTGCCGAGCTTGAAGGAAACCAAGTTCTATAAGCGAGTTTTGGCAGAGGACATCGAGCCGACCCTTCGACTGGATATGGCACCAGGCTTATCTTGGCTTGCTCGCCGATCGGTCATTTCCTCTATTGCCGATGGATCTCTGGTCGTTGAACCTGTGCCGACCTCTGGATCTCTGGTTGCTTTAACGAAGCCACAGTTTTACCCATGTTCGCTTTGTGGCGATTCCCGCAAGGATCCCAAATATTTGCGAAACCATCGATTCCGCACTAGTGAGACTGACTCCGCTCAACGACACCCCTTGTGCAAGTACTGCCTAAGCCGCATACGATCCACCTGCGACTTCCTCGGGTTTCTGCGTATGGTCAAGGACGGCCATTGGCGAGCTGACAATGAAGATCACGAGAAGGCCGCTTGGGAGGAAAGCGTACGCCTCAGGGAACAGATGTTCTGGTCTCGGATTGGAGGGGGAGTGGTCCCAAGCATCCCGGCACCCCTCTCGGTCGATTTAGAAAAGAGCCCACGAAACAGTCACGAGGGAAGTACGACATCGGATCATCTCGAAGTTCCTGGCTTCCAAACCCCGCCGATGACAATTGAACGAACAAGGAGCGATGCGAGCAAGAATGGCACAGTGGAGCCTCATACACCTCCTTCGCAGACGGATGGTGCAAGGAGCGTACGCAGCTCCGTACAGTCGCTCGACGTGAAGAGCACCTCGGGTTCGGAAGACACGAAGCGACTATCTATCACGATCCCGACCACAGATTAACGGGACAATCATACTTTCATACTTTCAAAGCCCTTCGATGTTAACGGCTGACATCGTCGTGGACTTTGTGTATCACTATGTATACTATTTTGGTTACAGGATTGCATGTATTGTTTTGGATTGCGGCTCTGGCTTCACTACTCTACACTTAGTAAGAGTCGTAGCTTTTACGGAGCTCAGGGGGCGAAGGGAAACCCCCAATATTGCTGGACGAATTTGGCACGGAACTTGGATGGAAGGATAAAGGCAAGCATGCAATTGGTCGGTTGTTCATGGACTACGCGAATGATTTCATTTATGGCGTTTCACGGAAATATGCGCATCATTTGTTTTGGGCGGCGCAACAAATGGGGGAATGGGTTTCTTTGTAATGACATATTTGTCCTCGGCTTTTCTGTCCAGAACGTCACGATTGGGTTGTCACCATGCACAACAAGAGCACGCACGATACAAGCATGCGCTAGCTTACACTTATTAGATCACTCACGGCCGTCAAGCATGCCCTTTGACGATGCCATTAGTTGTAGTAGTAATAGATATGATACCAACTACATTCGAGACAGTCTTTTGTGATGTTTATGTGCTGCTAACACTCTGCACTTCACTACCTATTATCTATACTTGTCACTGCTGGTTATGGCTCTCAGAGGTAGTTCGAATTTGAACATGGAAAATTTGTATTAGATGAAACTTGTGTGTATGACTGCCAACACCGTATCAGTGCCACGATATTGTCCCCAACATATGCCAACAAATGAGAATACGCCGAAGCCCGACGTTATGGTTCTGGTACCGGATAACCTCAATCCCTTTTTCTTTTTGGTTGTGTTTTTGTTTTCCCGTCTTCGAAATCAAGAAACGGCCTTCTCCTTTCCCACCTTCTAACATTAGACCACCAATGATTCCCATCCTCCATAAGTCGTAAGTAATAGAGTACATGATGTTACAGAGTTTGAGGCAGAGGTTTTGTAAAATAAGTTCCAGGGGCAATATGAGGGTTATTGCTGGCCGGGTGTTGCAGCTGATTGGGACGATAGTCTCGAGAAACTCTCTACAGCTCCTCCTTGACAGTAGCATCCTGCTGGTTCTCGCTGGCAGGCTTGGCCTTGGCTTCCTCAGCCTCCTTCTCGCCATCCTTGCTGGCGGCAACATCCTGGGGGGGAGCAGCGTCTTGAGCCTTGCTCTTGACGGTTTCGCTGTCGACACCTTCAATATCAGGATGAGGAGGAGCAACACCAGCGTCCAAGTTCTGACCCCAGCCGCCTACAGGCTCCTGAACTTCATGGCCCAGCTCATCGACGACGCGTGTCTTAGTCTCATACTTCGTCTTGAATTCGACCTTACCCTCGAGAGCCTTGACTTGTTCGGGGTCAAGGAGGTTACCGTCCTGGTCCCGGTACTCAACCTTCTCCTCCTTTGCAACGACCTGGTGCTCAACTTGAGGCTGAGCTTGAGGAGCTCCAGAAATGCCAGCGTCCTCCTTCTTGTCGGCTACAGGAGCCTCCTGCTTAGGCTGAACATTCTTGGCCGCGGTGGTAGTAGGAACCACAGACGAGCTGACCGAGGGGACCTGGCTGTACTTGTCGTACTGTTCGTTTGGTCAGTTAATGCTCATTCGATGGTTATGTAGTCGTCACCGGATCACTTACGCTATCATAAAAGGTGTTGCAATCAAAGTCCCATGTGCCGAACAGCTTGACACGTCTGCAATCAGACTTCGTCCAAGGGCTTCCGTAGGCAAGAGGGGAGTAAAGAGTGAAAACAGCGGCCGACAGGACCAGGAACGAGACAGTAGCGATTCGGTTGATAACAGCGGTCTCGCGAGCGCCAACGCCGGGAACACGAGCAGTGGCGTAATCAAACAGCTGACACAGCGCAATAATGGCAAAGTAAAGAGCTGGGAAGTAGTGGTGAAGGAAGAGCTGACGCTTCATCAGGAAGAAGGGGAAGTAGTGTAGAGCCCAGCCGAGAACCGAAGTACCAATCTCATAGTCAAACCGCTTGAAGGTGACGTTGGAGTAGTCATTGCAGCTGCGCTGCCAGCGAAGAACGGCGAAAGCCTTGAAGATAACCCAAACGGCAACGGCAACGCTGGAAGACCACCATATGATGGGGTTTCCGAGGAGGTAAACCTGAGTGTGCTGGCGACCCCAGAAGTTGATACCACGGCGGAGAATGGGCCAGGACTCAGGACGGGAATCCCAGGCGTGGGAATCAGTGAGACCGGCGTTGGTTCGCCACATGACCTTCTGAAGCTCCCAGAACTTGCCAAAGAATCCAGGGTTGCGGTAGTTGACCTTCTCAACATCGCCCTCCAACTGAGGGTGAGAGTTACCTTCGATGTACCACAAACTGTTGGGCAGAGTACCGCCACGAGCACAAGTCACCTCCTGTTGTTCTGAAGCCCAATCAGGAAGCTTGACCTTGTGGGAGAAGAGAACGCAGCCAGTCATGACGTGGACAAGACGGAACTTGCTTTCGATGGTGCGAAGGCGCTCCTTAGCAACAGCACCATGAGTCTTCTTCTTAACAATTTCGACCCGGAAGAAATCGTTGGCATCGCCCTCAAAGCCTTCGTAACCGTATGCAGAGACCTCGTTCTGCCAATCAGCCTCAGTGATGGGAGCGCGGACATCGTGAGAATGCAGACGGCGATGGGTGGGGCCGTGGTAAAGTCGGACAACAGTGCCGTCCTTGATGTACTGAGGCTCAGGAAGGGCGTCCCAAGCCTTGGTGCCGTTGATGGGCTGGCCGTCAATGCCCAGGGGCTGGGTCTGGTTCTCGAGGAGCCAGATGTTGTTGTCGTCCTTGTGGGGGTACAGAGTGATCTGCTGCTGCTTGCTACCAGTAGGGTACATGAGAGGGTGAGAGTGAAGGTAGCCGCCCTGGGTGTTGACATGACGGATGGTGACGCGGCTACCCATCATAACATCGGCGGGGACATCCTTCATTCGCTTGTTGTTGAGGGTGGCCTGGAACTCGGAGCTCATAAAGCCGTCTCCATCGCCGGGGTTTCGAAGGCAGACAAAGTGAATGGCGAACATGGCCATGTAAAAGGTAAGGGGGATCATGATAAGGCAGAAGGCTCGGGCCATGAAGTGCTTGGCGAAAAGACGCTGTGTACAAGTTAGTTATGCTGTCAATCTTGGAACACAGGATACGAACCATAGACACGTTCTTGTTGTCGCCGAGAAGGACCCAAAGCTGGACCAGAGTGAGGGCACCAACCCAAGCAATGGTGAAGAGACCAACCCACTTGATGCTGACGGTGATACCCAGACCAAGACCGGTGAGGACCAGCCAGAACCACCAGCTGAGCTGGAAAGCCTTCTCAGGGCCAAGCTCGTGCTGGTTGGTGAAGCAGGTGAAGGCGAGGACAGTAAAAGCGGTAGCAGCGACCAGAGGCGAGTCGAGGAGGATAAGGCGGGCCTGAGTCAGAAGACCGTTCTCTGTGACAAGTTAGTTTCACGATTCACAAGTATGATGGCAGCCAAGAATACGAACCAAAGATGATGAGGCCGGCTCCCATGGCAGCAGTCATGGTGCGGCAGCCAACAGCCTTGAGAGTGAAGAACATGCAAGGAATCAGGAGGATACCGCAGATCGCAGGGAACATTCGCATGGCAACATAGGGAACACCAGGCTCAATGTAGTCCTTGCCAATCTCCTTGAAATCGAAGCTTCCATCGAAGCCAGCGAGCCATCCGGTGAGCGCAATAAGCATTTTGGCCAGGGGAGGATGGACGTCCATAAAGAACTTGCCCTTGATGTACTTTGTAGCGAAACCACCAAAGCTGTTGGAGGGACAAAGAAGTTAGCCTACTCGATGAGCACAAAATGGAATTGAAGCTGTAACGGAGCTCCAAGTAGCTAGGGAGACATACTGGACCTCGTCGAAGACCACGCTGGAGGGCTGGTAGATCCTGTAGATACGGACAATCGTAGCGAGGATCATGAGGCCGAACACGACCCAGTAGTCGGAAAGTGGGAGAAGGAAGACATCGTTGTCCTCGACACCCTCGGACTTGTACGAGGTCGATTTGTTGTTCTTGTTCTTGGACTGGGACTTTGTGCTGACAGCCTGCTGCTGCTGGGGTGGAGGAGCTGCAATGGGCTGTTGTTTTTCGGTCACAGGCGTCGAGGCCTTGACGGGCGGCTGAGGACTCTTGCCCCTCGTACGAGCCATTCTGGTCGGATATCGATATTCAACTCGAGTCGATTCGATCGGAAGACGTCGTGTTTAAGCCGCGGACAATTGAATTGTTAGGGGTAACGAAAGGTGTTGAAGGAGAGCGAGAACAGAAAATGGGGCAAGGTTTAGAGAAACCTCATCGAGAAGAGAAGAATAAAACAACAACAAGGAGAAGAGAAAACGACCCAAAACTTGAATCGCAGACCGCCGTTATGATACGATAAGCCTGGGGAGGGGTGATGGGCGATAGGAGGATTGTAAAAGGAAGAAAAAAATGGAAGGGAATCAAGAGGGAAAAGAGGGATGAAGCTTCAGGGGATGGAGTTAGCACACCCTCCGATGGATGGTACCTTATACGGGCTGAGATGGCCTGGGATGATGGACTGGATGGTTGCAGCAGGCGCGTGTCACTCAAAAAATTGTAGCTACAGTGGCCTTTTCGAATGACGGGAACGTATTCATGGTCAGCCCAGTGGAGGTTCTCCCTAGAAAACGACCCCTGCAGCGAATCAAACCTGGCCCCGGTCGCGAAGATCCCCTGAGGTCCCCGCAACGCTAACCCCAGAACAGAGCTGCCATGGACCTATGAATAGCGTCCATTGCAGATAGCTCTGGGCAGCAGCTGGACTGGTTTCAGCTCCTGATAACGTGTTTGGCATTGACGATCGGTAATGGCTTGTTTTGAGCAAGAGATTCGAGTCTGGCTTCAAGCTAGCTTCGTCTGTGCCAACGGAATATATTCGTTCAGCAGCCATATTCTGCCGTGGCTACAGCCACGCAATGCTTTGTTTCCTCAACGCGGATGTGGCTCTACCTAGCTCCAGATAAGCCCGATGCGGCTAACACTACCCGTAACCTTCTGGTCGGGTACCTCTACGCCCCTTTTTCTCCCCATCATCTCCGAGGTACATACCTACCTTACGTACCTAGCGTTTGAAACGTGTTTTAGTGCATACCCATGTGAATGACTCTTTTACGTATTTTGCAATGATATCCAGCTGTATATAACTGCAATACTGCTTAACTGACTCCATCTCGGGTATCCAAAATCCACACTCAGATCCATGTCTCACCTATGCATCAACTCTCATCAACAATCATAGTCAAACTACAAATCACACCAAAGCTTCCCTGGATTGCAGGTAATCTGCCCATTGTCGGAAGCCAGCAATCCAATGCGGAACTCCTTGTGGCTTTGCCATCTCAGTCAAGGAAGCTCTTCTCGGAGATTCTCGCGTCAGCCAGTTATGACCTTGAGCGTCCAGAACATCAGCGATAGATGTAGAAATGACCGTCTGGACCTGTCCGTCCACCAGGGAAAACTCTTGTAACGCCTGCATCGCTTCGCTCCATCGTGACAACGCGAGCTCAAAATCTGATCTCATATGCGATACTTTTGCCAAGATGACATACACCCGCAGCCTCTCATACTTGAGGAGATTGACCCGGGACGCAACGTCGAGGCATATTTCCTCGGACTCTTCATATCGCCCCTGAGCAAACAGAGACTCGGCCAAGGCTAATTCCAAGAGAGACTTACCAGGCATGGGATCAGGTCTCTCTGTGCGCCGTATTATCTCTTCCCGAAGATAGCCTTCAGCAGCCACAGGTTCGTCGAGCTCTCGTAAAGCATCCGCAAGGTCACATGTAAGATCACGAAGATCTTCATCAAAAACGAGGCTACTCTCTTTCTGTGACGCTTGCCGTGCCTTTTCGAGGAGCTTGAATGAGTTGCTAAAGTTGCCTTGATATCGCATAATTCTTCCTAGTAACGAGTACTTGCGGAAGCAAAGTATATCCTCCAGAGGAGATGGGTCGTCGTCAAGGGGATTCCAATCCTCTAATAGCTTTTGTGCTGTCGCAAGATCGGCCACTTGGATTGAGTTCAGGCAGCGTTGAATGACGGCGACGCCAACTTCGGAATGTATTCGTTTGTTTATGGAGGTTGTTGGGTCGTTCGACATGAGATCCTCAAGACTACTGGTAGCTTCATCCATATTCCCGCTTAGGCGCCCCAGGAGCGCCTTGGACTGGCCGATGCAAAGGCGAAGGTGTGTGTTTTTCAGACGTCCGGCTGCCAGTTCCGCTTGACCGACTGCAAAGTATTTCCAAGCCATGTCCGGAAACCGCGAGGCCTCAATGAGGGTGAGCATGAAGTCAGTTCTGGTGCTTGTAGGCAACTCATCAAAACAGTCCTGGAACGCCTCGGTAACATGATGCAGATGTGGTAGGAATAGTTTGATCACAGGTTCTCTTTTGCCAAGTCAGTGGTTCGAGCTCAATGGTTGCCAACTTCAAACTCACGGAAACTCGATGTACTTCCAAGGGATTGCCCTATACGCCACGATCAAGGCTTGCTGTCGCCAGAAAGGCAACGCATCTTCAGCGAGGCTTTGATGAACTCGCGCTGACATATCTTCGTTCAGATGATACATTTCATCAGAGATTCTAAGGACAGCCGATGATTGACGCAGCTCGCCAAATACTCTTTCAAGTCTTTGCGCATCTGCCAGCAGACCAACCAAGTCTGAAGCCATTCCGACCCTGGTCGCATCGACAAGCTCAATTTGCCCCTCGGCTGTCCATCGCTTCCGGGGCGTTGACCCTCGTAGAAGAAGGTCCAAAGGAATCTTTTCGCAAGGCGAGAAGAATGACAGCAGCACTAATAATATGCTGGCGTCGTCAGACCAGTTGGGCCTCTCGTAACACAAGGAACTGGAGATGGCCTCAAGAGCCGAATTCCTCCATGTTGGGTATGCCATGGCATTAGATTACTTCCAACGCTGTTCTGAGCAGTGCTTCTGATATGTCATGGGAGAAAGGAGGGGTTTCTTCGACCCAGTTTTGCGGTATTTTGCCTGCCGACTTAAGTTGACAAGTAGTTGCACGATCTGTACCTGTAACGACAGTCAATTTCAGCTATCTCGACCGCGGTCTAGAATGCCGAATGCCGATATGTTGGTAGTGCGTTAGATGGTGTTAGTGATAAGGTTGTAGATCGCGGAGAAAACGCCGGCCTCTCCGTGACAGTTGTGAGCGTTGATAGTGCGGGGTAGATAAAGCTGAATCTCAAATGGAATCTCACGACAAGATAAGATCCGGTCACAATGCTTTTTATAGGTTGGTTCGATTTTGGCTGAAAGGTTGACAGCGGTGGTTGAGGGTTTTGCCTTCCAAACTTAGTAGTTTGTTGACTAGCTTGCCGAATGAAGAAGTTGAGATAAGGTGGTCGGCTAAGTAAGGCAGGTAGCAAGGTCGTTGTTGAGTAAAGCAATTTTGCTGCTCCGGCAAAAATAATACACCCTGAACTTGACCAAGTCGTACAAATGGATATATGCGTAAGGTATGACAATATCGAGAGATGGCTGACCAAAACTGTATTTGGATGAAGAAGTAGACCACGCGAGCTCCTGAGCTGTGATGACATTCGTTTTGTTTATGGATACTTATGTTTGAGTTTTACACTCTAAGCGTAATTGTGGACATAAGATTCGTGAAATTAGTCACATTGCAAGGCCAACGGCAACAGAGATAACACTGGATAAATATTGCGAGTCAAATAACCTTCTCAATAAAAGTCAAGTTGCTATGATAGAGTGAGTATCCGTACCTTGTATGCATGAAGCCAGTTGTCGGAATAATAATTATCCGCTCCAAGCTTCGCGTCGCCAGGACACCTCGAAATTTCCAAGTCGCCATCCGACCAACAGCTCCATCAGCCTTTTCCTTCAGCGCGTCCTCTTCACAATGGCAGCCGTAACAACCAACGGCGACGCCGCCGCATCTGCCCTTGATGATATCAGACCCCCTGCCGGCGTTGTCCTTCCTCCGCGCGAGATTCGAAATGTTCTCGAAAAGACAGCAGGTTACGTAGCGCGCAACGGCGCCGTCTTCGAGGATCGCATTCGCGACAAAGAGCGCTCCAACCCGAAATTCAGCTTTCTCAACCCTTCCGATGCTTATCACTCCTTCTACCAATGGCGACTCGAAGAGGTCAAGAATGGACGTGGCACAGCGATTGCTGCTGGCCGCGCTGGTGAACCTGCGGCCGAGCCTCCTAAGCCCAAGGGACCTCCGAAGCCTGCCGACTTCCAATTTTCCGCGCGAATGCCCCGCATCAACCGAAAGGACTTGGACGTGATTCAGTTGTCTGCTCTGTTTGTCGCAAAGAACGGACGTCAGTTCATGACACAGCTGGCTCAGCGCGAAGCTGGCAACCCGCAGTTTCAGTTTCTCATTCCTAACCACACTCTTCACAACTTCTTCCAGCACATTGTCGATCAGTACACAACATTATTGCGCGCGAGTGGTCTTGGTGGAGAAGGTGGAAAGCTTCAAGAGGAACGCACGAGGGAACTCGAGGCCAACATCAAGGATAAGTTCCTTGTGCTAAACCGCGCCAAGCAACGAGCAGAATATGCAAAATATGTCGAGTCCGAACGTCAGAAGAAGGAGGAAGAGGAAGAGAAGCAAAAGGAAGAGTTTGCGCAGATCGATTGGGGCGACTTTGTTGTTGTTGAGACCATCACATTCAATGAGGCCGACGAGCATGCCAATCTTCCACCTCCGACCAACCTGTCCGATCTCCAATATGCATCTCTCGAAGACCGCAACAAGGCCTCGATCAGCTCCAACCTTCGAATTGAAGAAGCCATGCCCGACGAAGAAACTACATATAACGCATACCCTAACCAGCCCGCCCCCTATCCCATGGCTCCTCAACAACCAGCATATCAACCCGCTCAGATGCCTCCTCCAACGCAGCCCTACTCTCCTGCTCCACAACAACCGCAGCGATCTGCTCAAGAGGAAGAAGAGGAGCGTCGTATTCAGGAGCGTGCAGAGCAGCAAGCACGCAAGCAGCAGGCTGCTGCCGAAGCGCGCGGTGGTGCTCCTCCTATGAAGATCAAGGAGAACTACGTACCGCGTGCAGCTCAAAAGGCTGCCAACAGGCAGGGTGCGCAGACAGCTCTGTGCCCGAACTGCAAGCAGCAGATCCCCATGAATGAGCTTGAGGCTCACATGCGAAGTATGTTCTCTTGTCCCTCACTGAATTCCATGATGCTAACCGTTTCTTAGTTGAACTTCTTGACCCCAGCTGGAAAGAACAGAAGGCCAAGGCAGACTCACGCTACGCTTCCTCTAACATCTCTCATGTTGATGTCGCCAACAATCTTAAGCGTCTTGCCAGCCAGCGTAGCGACGTCTTCGACCCCGTCACTGGACAGGCTATTTCCGAAGATGAGCTTGCGCGCAGAAAGAAGGCAGCTATTCACAGCTACGACGGCGCCATGGACGCAAAGAGTCAAGCACAACTGGGTCATATGCAAAACGTTAATGTCGAGGAGCAGATCCGTGCTATCCATCAAAAGTTTGCCGATAAGAAGTAGGCATGCCCATACATGGGAAGACTGCCCCTGAGGAGACAATGAAGAGAACCACGGCGCTCTTGGCTCGCACTAGTCACTGAGCTAATCGTGCGATTCTTGTGTATACGGATCATGTATAGCACTACATGTCGTGAATGGCGTTGTAGGTTCAGGCCCAAGGTGAGGCATATCTGGCGCTTGGCGTTTTGGTGATTTTATGGGCTTATACTTGTCTGATTCAGCTCAATTCCTGCGCGCTCGAGTTTGGGGACGAGAGATCACGGTGGTCGATGGCCAACGATTAAGAAATAGGTCCTTGCCAGAGCCCTACAAAGACGTGATGCTCCCATCAACAAGGTACCGCATAATGAGACGGGCGGTTGACGGCCGAGCCCTTCTGAACAGACGCCTTGGACCTGAAGTGAAGGTGCCTAGGATGTCAATGCAGCTTGGATCAACATGTAGCTGAGAATGATAGAATATAGCTGCCGCAGAAGTTGCGTGAGTGTTGTACGCTGTACTATGAAGAGCAGGAGGCCATATTACCCGAATAAAACTAGTATTACTTGCAATGCTCGCAATTATGATCGGCCATATCTGATATGTTTGCAGACTAACTAACTCGACCGAGGCTTTTGGATCTCTGTTAGTGAGATGGGACCTGGTGCTCAGTCACGGAGAGTTCGGAGGAACGGCAGTAAATGTCGTAATTCAGTTTCACAAGAAATCGTCAGCCGAAGGCCCCGAAACAGGTTCATTCCTTGTCAAAGATTGTGCCCCGAGATAACGGCTGTCCATATCCCGGCCCAATCCCCAAAGTACCCCGCCTCCCCACCCCTACCTAAGTAGGTAGCCAACTTGGATGCGACAACCTGAACATCATCATCACCTCCACTTTACAAAACATCACCACTAACCTCTCTTTCTGCGCCGCGCACACGACCACCGCGACCCGGCCGTATACCTCCCCCTCCTCTACCTCTACATCTACACCTAGAAGAACGGCCACCGTCGCCGTAAAACACCGCCAAACTGGCGTCAGATCAGGATACCGCCGGCCGCGACGTGCCCACCTCGCCCGGCTCGCAATTCCACCGTCCCATTCTGCAATCTATGCCCGACACACGCCAGCAGAGTTTTGACGAGATCTACGGCCCACCAGAGAACTTCCTTGAGATTGAGGTGCGTCCTCCTCTGCACAGCGTCTCAGCGAAGTGGACAGAGTGAGAATGAGGGAGACAGTGCTTACAGCGTTATATATATACAGGTCCGAAACCCAAGAACCCACGGCATGGGCCGCCATATGTACACAGACTACGAGATCCTCTGCCGCACAAACATCCCCGCCTTCAAGCTGCGCCAGAGCAGTGTCCGCCGCCGCTACTCGGACTTTGAGTACTTCCGCGACATCCTCGAGCGCGAGAGCGCCCGTGTCACCATCCCGCCCCTGCCGGGCAAGGTCTTCACCAACCGCTTCAGCGACGACGTTATCGAGGGCCGTCGCGCAGGCCTCGAGAAGTTCCTCAAGATCGTCGTCGGCCATCCCCTGTTGCAGACGGGGAGCAAGGTCCTGGCTGCCTTTGTCCAGGGTGAGTCTGCCAGTCTCGCAGTATCGTAGCCCAACTCACAAACTTCACCTATAGACCCCAACTGGGATCGCAACGCCTGGTGACGCCTTCGCTTGATCTGGCCCTTCAAGGCCGTGACCTCGTCTTCTCACTCTCGCTCTCGCTCTCGCTCTCCATCTCCGCGCCAACCTCGAAAACTGCGCAAGCGAAACCCGGCCGTCAGCCAGAGAGACGCTCTTCTCGATAGCATGGCCTCACCATGACTACAGCAGCAAGCCAAAGAGGCGAAAGAGAAGGTTGGAAAACGGCGTTCTTCTTCACGTACATATTACTTACCCCATTGCCCCTGTCCGCCCCCTCTTCATTTCATGTGGGAATGAAAAAAAGCAAACTCTGGTCCAGTCATTTGATTTCAGTCTATCTCCAAAAACCGCTGTTTCAACTTGTGCTACGCATTTTGAAGCTGCGGGAGTTGCGCGGCGACTCTTGTTATTTTCACTAAGAGGGGCGTTGATGGGCTCTTTTTGTACCGTTAATTTTAAACAGAGTGATTTCATTACCAAGCATCTGCTGTGAGACTAGGAGTGTATATAACAACAACAGCGGACAAGGGAGAGAGGCCGATGTGCTTTGATAATCATACATTCGTTGCCTTCCATCAAAACGCTCGATGGGAGTTGGAGATCTCTATATCCTAAATGCGCGCATAACAATAATCGTACAGGCAAGATATCGTGATATCCAGAAAACATATGCGCACCCCCTATTATACATGGATGGTTTGATACGTGAGCTGTACGTGAGTGTAGGTGTTTCTGGCCCCGCTTCTACGGGTTTTCCTGCTCGTCAAACGCCGAAAAAAAGACGCCTCTACCGCTCCCCTTTTGTTAATCCTCCCCTCATCCCCTCATGCTCAAGCTTCTGTATTAGATGTTGAGTGTTATACATTTGTACAAGGGCGTGCGTTATCCTCCAAAGTCGTCGGGGAAATGTGCCCTAGTAGCTTCGTCGCGACCCGTCTCGGATAGTGTTACAAAATATCTAGCCATGGCGTAAAGTCATAGGCAAGACAAGTCCCAATGTGTTGTACTGTTGAATCCCGACCGAGTGCATTACTCGGTAGTGTTGGAAATTTACGCAGGCGTATGGAAGAGGCGAAGAATGCCTTCATACATGGCAAACATGATGGCAGCGCTGGGTACCGTTCGCATGAGATGAGGAGTCAGGCCGCCATACAGACCCATGAGGCCCTCCTCAACCCAGACGAGCTTGAAACATTGAACAAGGCCGGTGTATTTGGGGAGACCGTTCTCCATGGGTGCCTGTCGTAGTCTGGTTCGAGCAACCTATAAGACCTCTGTCAGTATATGATGGAATAGAATAAACCAGAGACGATATTAATGACGTACCTCGTGGGGATAAGCGATAACAGCAGCAACTAACTTGGCGCTTCCCGCAGCAAAGCCGTTTCCAGTCCAGTCGATGGTCTTGTCCCACCACGTCTTCTCACGGCCGCTGCGAACGATCATGTTGTTCCTTCGGGCTAGAGAGACCTTCATCTGTTCGTAAAGCATCCACTGCATTGTCGACTCCACCACGCCAAGGTAGCTCGCGCTCATTCCACGATACATACTTCGGATACCCTCGTCGCGAAGAATCTGGCGAATACAGTCGTAGCTGTTGCGATACTTGCGTAGTTGAGCAGCACCACTTTGGGCTGCCACATTCTTATCCAATTGTAGGCGGGTCTTGATCATCCAAATCGGGTTCGTCGCTGTCGAGGTCGTGACGCCGGCCGCAACACCAGCTGCTAGATGGACCCATGGAGCCTCTGCGCCATTGTTGAGGTGTTCAGATATGAAGCGCTTTCCGTTGCCATAGACGTAGAAGTTGATGGAGCGGGCGGGTATAACTCCCACCAGATTAGGACCAAGGCCCTTGAAGAGCGCGCGCCAGCCCTCATTCTTATAAACTGAGCCGAGAATTTGGAGAGTGTCTTTGAGGTGATATAGTGCGGTTCGGGCAGGATTGAGTCGACCAAGGACTTGACCTTGAGCTTCGCGCTGGGCTCGAATCTGGGCCTGGTAGAAATCGGATTGCAAGCGGGTCTTGAGCACATCAAGAGGAGCAGTCATTGCCGCAGCAGTCATTCCTCCAACACTAAAGATTGCCACCGAGTCAGCTCGTAGTCCCTCGTAAACTGGCCCTACAAGGCTTGTCGCAAGTCAAGCAGCGTTTAAACAGACAGCTTTACCTACCCGCCAGCAAACATGTGTACCCAGGATTTGGCAAAGGGCAATGCTTTGACGTTGCCCTGGATTGGAGTATCATCAGGAAGAACATCGCCTGTCTCTCGTGACTGAATGAGTGCCGAGTGGTCAATCGGCACTTCTGTATGGTGGAACGGTTTCTCGTCGCGGCGGCTCATGGCGGACGATGAAGGATGTTGGTGCGACATGATGAAGCAATAGTCGACTATGATTTGGCAAGCAGTCCTTGATTTTCCTCGGTGGTTGCTTCACTTCGCTCTCGTTCCTCGAATCGATTTGGCGTCGAGCGTCGAGTTCACGCAGGAGCGTTAGAGGAGGAGGTGGCAAGCTCCCAATGCAGCTCGTCTATGATGTGGGATGGGATTAAAAAGGCATATGATGCTATTAAGCATGGGTAGAAGAGGGTTCAGATCATAAAGTCCCCGGGTGTTGAAGAAAGAATAGATCGCGGTGAATAGAAAAAAAGATGGAGAATCTTTTTTTTTCATGAATCAGCGAAATGGTGTAGGTAGAGGCAAGTCACATCTAATCGCTTTTGCTTGCAAAGAAACCAGCAAATACCGACGTGAGCCTTACTTTTTTTTTCCCCCCTACGACTGGGCTGCCACTGACCGCGCCTCAACGGGACCTGTAAAGTGGCGCCGCACGGCCAGCAGCGGATCTTCACGATACGTACCTCATGATGACGATGCCTTAATAGTGGGCCTGGCGTGAGCACGGAAATACCAATTACAAGGGACTGAAGATATTACAAGCTACATAGTAATTATCAACAACAAGACGCCCTGACAAGCAGTCAGAAATTGGTCCCTGGGTTTGAAATTTATTATTCATGAGATTCATTAAGCCTATTCCCATTCCCCCATCTCTTTCTGTCGTTGATACAAGCCTCCCGGCCCCTTTCACATGTAATTCTCAGGGGCTATGCTATCCGAGCTGTTGTATTACAGCTGGAGCATTCAACAGCCATCACTGTTTCTGTACGCATGGGTCGGAATTGTCGTCATTGATACTGTCGGGCCTGTTGCACTTGTTCCAGGTTGTGAGACCTCGGCCGAAAGGTTACTGTGATCCGACCTAGCCGATTGCGCGAGCCCAAAGGGGAGTCGATGTCGCTCAGCACTTAGGTCGAAACGATGCATGGATGCAGTCGAAGGCTCCATCGTAGTAGGGAGGTGCCCATCACCTCGGCTGGGTGGCCTGGAACCTTCGTCTGTCCCTAATGTCCCCGGCGTCCTATCTCCAGACGTCCTGCCAGCTTCATGCCGATCACCCAGTCGGCTTGGACGCGCATCCCTCACATCTGATGTTTCGGTACCCGGTCCAGAGTCTGACTGCCCATCGACATCCATCTCATCCTTCAGGCCCATTTCTCGCTTGAGATGTCGAATCTCCTCATCTGTCACCGTTTTCCAGCTGCACTTGGCATGCTTCTTCGTACATCCCGAGCAAGCTGTTAGGTGCTTGACACATTCTACTCGTAGTCGTCGGCATCGATCACACGGCGGATTTATCACATCCCCCTTTCCCAGTTGGTCGGTTCTCTGTGCGATCAGGGGCCGGAAGGCTGCTTCTCGGCTGTCGATCGCAGGTTGTATCACAGGATCTGCTGAATGTCCAGTATAGCGTGACCCATGCGTTTGAGCGTGCGATGTGCTGTGTGATGGCGATGGTTGACTCAATGTGGTAATGGGTATTCCTGTCACTGATGTTGACCGCGAAGGTGGTGGTGAGGCTGAAGCTGTAAGAAACTGCTGCAGTAGATCCGCATGCAGGTCATATCCAGGACCGAAGTTAGTGGCTCGCTGAGTACTATTATTGCTGTTGTTATTGGGCTGGTATCGCGATGGTGATGTGTCCTGTGTGTTGCGGCGGCGGCGGATATCCTGCTTTCGCTGCCCAAGTCGATGATTGAGGATGCGTGCCCTTGCCGCTACTTCGTCAGCCTTTTTGTACAGAATGGATGTCCTTTGCTCGAGGATATCCAATGTTGCCAATTCCGCCGTCTCGTCTTCCTCGAGGGGGTGATCAAGCGGAAATCGATCTAAAGCACCAGACCATACGAGACGCCAATCGTCCTCCAGAATCTCGACCTGTGAGCCTTTGAGAACGAATTGACAGCACCGAGAGCCGTCCGTTTTCTGAACGAGGGTGAAATCCTTGGGGTTCGATCTGGCAAAACTGACTACATCAAGCCAGCTAATAGGGTTCGAGTAAGGCTGGAGAGGTGTCGTTTTGATTGGCCCATCGAAAAACTTCTCAATGCCTCTTAAGAGCCGTGGGCCAGTAAGCTTGGCTCCGAGGCTCGCGGCAAGACTTTCATGTCTGTCCAGCACACCTGCCAGGGTCAGTCAAAGAGTTGGCATTTCAGATCGGACCAAAGTCCTAGCATACTTACTTTCGTACTCGCTGATCAAGCCAATAATGTCGGCAAATGTATCGGCATCTCCTTGAACGAGGCTCAAGTGAGAAGCAGTCGACCTCGAAAGATAGTGAATGTGGCCGGGAGTGCCTTGAATGTCGGGTTAGCGTATCCTCCAAGCAGACAAGCTGCGCCAGCGAACCAAGACACAAAAGCCGGATACAAAAGCAACAAGCATGTGCGTCCTTGGAGGAGTCGAGCTAGACGCTGCGTCCAGCGAAGGGAGGAAACCATGAAATAATGGCTGAAAGATGCCCTTTGCGCGCGCTAGGAAACGACATGTATCAAAGTGCAGGTAATGAGAACTAAGCCAAGACTGTTTATCCTGTACTCGATGCTACAAATGAAACGTCTCAGGCTTTGAGGCGACATAACAAGGACCACGCTGGATAGCTGATTATATTGGACATACCTTGCTGAAGAGATGCAGGCGCATGCTGGGCACGCGCTGGCTGCCCGCCGGCATCATCGACGTCACGCTTTCGTTTTGCGGGTTCTGAGTCGGAAGTATGGCCCATGGTGATGGTTGTTGTGTAGAATAAAAGGCGGTATGGCACGCTGACCAAAAATAGGTAGGCCAAATATGATGGCAGACACGAACTCCGTTACCAACTATGGTCGAAACGCTTGCGCCGGCTCAACAAACGTCCAATAGGAAAAGGCCGAAATTGAACCTCAATTAAAGTCCCTGGTATTAATAATCTTTGCCGAGGTGCGTAAATCAGATCGAATACGCGCTGAAGACCCAAAGAATAGGGAGATGGGATCTCAATGGCGTGTATGAGAGATTTGACGGGAACCAGCAAATGAGAGTCAGGTGAGTGGCGACGTTGTGAAGGGATTCGATGGTAGTTGGGCAAGGCGGGAGAGAAAGGAGAGAGGAGAGGACAACGGCAGCGGTTATTGGATATTCATGGCGAGAGAGTATCTGCGACAAGTGAAGTTGGAGGGAGTTGACGATGGATGGATAGAGAGCAAGACACTCCCGATTTGTAGGTAGTTTAGAGAATATCCAGATGCAGGTAAATGGCCGCCAAGAGGAAGACAAGTATTGATCCTCCTTGGCGAATGCTCAAATTCCTTTGGTACGAAAATCCCTCGCATCAACTAGCGCGCCGAACTACAGGCGTAATGCTGGAGACCTCAGTAGGCGAAAATGAGGTTTAACAGTGAAGAAAAGGGGAAGGAAAGGGTCAAATATCGCTCCAGCGGAGGAGGAGATGCGGAAAAAGAGTCTTAGCAAGAAGAAAGTGCCGGGACAATGTGGGGGGAAGCTGGAGCGCGAGGCGGCGGTTACCAGGGTGAAAGGAAAGACAAGACAAGACAAGAACGGTCAGATTTAATTGGAATGGATTTATCGAAGGTGCGCCAAAATGCCTGTCTACAGCACCAAAAATGGAATGGGTAATAGGGCAATTGTTGGCTGTCAGACTGACCGAGAACTTTAATAAACAATGGATGAGGTGGGCCAAGACAAGACTCCAAAGAGGCAGAGGTGACACCGCCCATGCGGATATCCACTGGAGACTGTAGCGGGCGCGAATGTTAGTTGATTTCCTGTTTGGGACAGTTCACAACGACCTCGAGAGGCCTCCATGGATCCTTTGGTCCTCGAAAAATGGATGCAACGGGAAAAAACAACTCATCAGAAATTACCTACAGCACCGCGTACGTAAACAGTCACAGTGATTGCTTGAGCGATTGCTCGAATAGCAAAAGGACGACCTCATTTAGGAGCATTGTGCCAGGCTGTGCTGCGAAGTTAACGATGCAATAGGTATGCATGGACCTAGTTTCATTGGATGGCATGAGGTAATATCGCTGTTTGGGCGGTTAGTGATGCAAGCTTGTTGATCGTGTCAATGTTGTAACGCTCCTAGGCACGCGGGCGATATTTGATATTTGACGCTTCTGGTCAATCGGTTCAATACGCCATGACGTTTAACGGCAAATGTTTCGGTATCTCGCCAGCGTGGGCTCAAGACAATCTTTGAGAACCACTTACTACCTAGTATACCAAAGATGGTTAATCTCGTAGTCGATGCTATCATGTGACATAAAGGAGTTGCTGTTTCAAACTCTGCTATTCATTGGCTGCTCCGTATCTAGGCTCAAACCCCTGTAGTCTTCAACTTCAAGCTCCTACCTATTCACAAGGTCTACACATACAACCCCACACTATCAGAATTCACACGCACCTTCATCCACATTTGTACTAGCAGCTCTCACCCCACCAAAGCATTCAACTTCCAACATTGACCAAACCGCCGCCCAAAGCTCATCAACGTCTACCCCCCCATCTCCTTTCAACCCGACACCCGAAGACACGCCATGTCCGACAGACCCTCACACCGAGGCGGCCGCGGCGGCCAAGGATCGCACCCCCGCGGTGGACGCGGAGGAGGTCGCGGAGGAGGCGCGCAGCAGCAGGAGCGCGAGAGGCCCAAGAAGGAGAACATCCTCGACCTGGCCAAGTACATGGACAAGCAGATCAACGTCAAGTTCAATGGCGGTCGTGAGGGTATGCTTGGAGAGCTTTTTATATGGGAAAGAATTGGTTGCTGATGTTTGCCTCAGTCAAGGGCACGCTCAAGGGCTACGACGCTCTCATGAACCTGGTTCTCGATGATGTACATGAAGTTGTCCGAGGTACGATGCGCAACTTACTTATACCCCCTCCCTTTGACGAAGCTATTTCCATTGAGCCATGGGCATCGCTAATGCCATATCTACAGATGACGAAGGCAACGAATCAACCAGATCCCTTGGCCTCGTAGTCGTCCGTGGCACCCTCCTCGTCCTCGTCAGCCCCGTTGATGGCAGCGAAGAGATCGCCAACCCTTTCGTACAAGCAGAGGATGATTGAGGGAATGGAAACCACCGAGCTGGGGAACAGACATCACCATGATGACGAATAAGAATGCCTGACCAGGGGTCGGTCTCGGTGTCCATAGCCGCGTAAAGAAAGGCTGGAGGACCCGAGAAAAACCTCGAGATACACTTAAACCTCACATCTACTAGCACGACATTTTGGATCAAGTATAGGCTACGAAAAGCGGCGTTGTACGAATCCACCTGGCTTCATTAATTCGTGATATCATCACGTTAATAGCCACGTCACATATAGTCTTGCGCGGAATCAAGGCAGTAGTATATCATGTTCACTAAAGTAGATAAGGTACTTGCATCTCGCTATGTCTGGTCTCGCTCAGCCTCCATCCTTACACAACCCTCGGACATGTACATGTTTTCCACTCTAAACATCATCAATCGTGGCGAGCCGATCCCGATCCTATATGCCCGAATGTCCTAATGCTCCCGACAAACTGCATGCTTCCTGACTCCAAGTGCTCTGGCACCATAATCGGCTGCAAGGCCTTGTAAATCCAAGGTCTCATACTTCCCGTCGTCTAACCAAGATATGGGGGCAGTTGTTGCCAAAAAGCGCTCCCAATAGGGTCACTTCTGATCTGTCTTTCTCGTTTCTTCCCCTAAAACTTCCGATCATTCATACTGCGGTCGAAAATATTCTGGCGGACAGAGAAGCCCAAGGAGACTCGTTCTTGTTTCTAGAAACTTCGTCCTGACTTGCTTCCCTTAACAAGCTCGCCAAACGCATTCGCCAGCATCTTTTTGAGCTCCTTATAGCTGACAAGGAAACTGGTCTGTTCATCCCGACTCGTCAAGCAAATTCTCTCCTCCGTTCCGGCGTCTAATTTGCTCATGCATCGGAGCATGTGTCCCATGTCCAGAACTGGGTTACCATTGCTGTCGACTTGATGAAAGGCGTAATCTCGAAACAACTTGAGCATGTACCGTTCGCCGTTTTCGGACCACGCTCGATCGCCGTCGAATTCATGTCGTTCATTGACCGTCGCGAGCTTCATCATTAGTCTCGCAACTCTGCCATTTTCAACCTCTCGCATCACGTCTGCATTGACCTTGTCCAAGGCTTGCAGGTTCTGGTCCAGTGTATTTGTAATGCGTCCTGCTATTCCGCGTACGAACTCATCGATCCCCTTCTGTGCCGGTGGCTGCTGAGGGGTAAGGAGCCATAATACTGTATCTCTCAACTCCACTGAGTACACCCTGGACATTTGTTCCAGAGACATTTGCAAGTTAGTCAAATGAACCGGCAGTGTGTTGGTCGTAAGGCAAAGTAGCAAGCGGCCAAACTGGATAAAATCCTCTTGCTGCAGTTCCTGAGCCGATCGACGGGCATCGAATTGAACCACGTCCAAAATGGAGCACGCGCTGAGTCGAATCCGGTTCTTATGGGTCAATATGATCTTGCTAGGATCAATACATCGAGCTGCTAAGTTGATCGAGTGGATAGCCTGGAGCGCATTGGCGATCTGGGCGATGTAACCCCAGAGAACGTTTTCTGCAATGGGGGTCTTGGCCTGGAAACGACTACCATGAGTGGTGCTCGGTGATAGGTGAGCCTCAACAAGTGTTTTAGAGAGGGGGTAGTAATCTTGCACAAAGATGAGCGAGCTGTCTCCAAAGGCGCGAGTCGTAAATGCGTCGAGGATCGTCACCACGTTTCCGTTGTTGATGCGGCGCCATTCTTTGACCAATCTGATGGCATGTTCGTTAGTTAGTCTATAGCCTTCCAGCCGTCTCAGGCAATAAAGATGGCCTGTCTTGGTTGCCGTAGCTTTGTAAACCCAACTAGGGTAGCCAAAGATGTTGGCATTCTTTCGATGGGTCGTGTCCAAGGGAACCAGGGAGTGATAGTTGTCTAATTGTGGTAACTGGGAGTTGGGCAGCACTTGACCGGCCGCCTCGAGCTTCCTCGCAATCTCTTCGCGCTCCTTCTCAGGCAGGAAAAAGTCGTGTGGCACTCGATGGTACGGCATCAAATCATCTCGATGAGGTCCAACGGGGAAATATAAATGGTGTTGAAGCGGCTGAACGGGAGTGGCAAACGCGTTTTGCGCCTGGAAATAACCTGGTCCATGGGCACCCAGGGCCCCAGGATCTTCCGCATATGGATTGAACTGAGGTGTAGTAAGGCCCTGGTTCACGGTGGGCATAGTGAAGGGGTCATAGGAGATACCGCCATCTTGGGCGGAACCATTTGTAGTGTTCTGTCTTGTTAGCGAGGACTCTTGGTTTGCCAACGAGCTTGTCTCACCGTGTTGTTAATGTCAAAGGCGGGGGTAAATTCGCGGATAGCCGCAGGGTTAAAGACGCTGCCATCGCTATCTTGCGGCCCAACAGGGGTAGCTGCTTCACAGAGATGGTGTTAGTCCACAGATCACAAGAACCATCGGTACAAGAGGGGCGTGTACAGCCTAAACCGCGTGGAGTGAAAGCGGGAGCGCTCGCGGCTTGCGAAGAGAAAGTAGGTTTCTTGCTGATGCCAGAGGGCGTGAATGATGGTGACTCGACGTTTAACGCTTTTTTGGATCTGGATTTGGCCTTGTCAGCCATTCTGTAAGGTCAAGGAAAGTGCGATCCGTGGTTGCAATTGTTGATGTTGGGAAATTCGAGATATGACGAAAAAGACTGAGATAAAACGAAAGAATATGCCTGGAAACGTGTGATGTATCATGAGCCCATGGATAGAAGTGAGTCTCAGCGTTTGAATACTCGAACAAGCCTGGCGGGACTCATTGTTTGCAAGGATCGGTTTGACGAGAGGAAGGGACAATCGACATGACATCCTTCCAGCTGTAGCTATGAACACCTTCAAACAGGCCGCAATCTGTCGCAACTGCAGTTCAATCCTCGAGCTCCTCTCCACAAGGCTGCCAAATTATCGAGCATGAGGTGGATGGATAGTGGCAGGTAAAAACGTCAAAGGCTAGGCCGTGTAACACTGGATGTGAACCAAGCGAAGTCGGACTCGGGTGGGCGCCGGAACAACAAACGGTCAAGAACAAGATTTAACCTACAAGTCTGAATTGGAGTTGTTTTTGTTCTGGTCGTGGCTGAAGGCACAGCCCTGATCTTCGTATCGACAATGGCCATAAATAAGTACATTTCGACATAAGGTGTCTTTATTCTCTGGTATAGCCCAGGTCAGCTTTTGGAATAGATGGCGGGGTCTGTCGGTATCCGAAGGGCAAACGAACCGCGTCCCTTAGGCCTCGGGGACCCGACTTGGCGTCGTAGATCGGCCGGTTGATATCGCGATGTCGCCATGGTCAGTATATGGTGATGAGAATAGTGCCGTCCCCTTGGCCGATTTTACGACATCTGGGATACATGTTAGCAGGCTGAGTAGAGACAAAGTTTGGCTGCAGCTGGCAATTAGACTCTACGGCAGTCCTTCACAAAGACAATGCCCTCGAGATCCAGACCAAGTACTGACAACAACAGCACCTACTTCACTCTGGCAAGCATTTCCCATGGTTCAATTGCTCGAGGCGACTGGCCGCCCATGGAGGAACAAGACAGACGGCGGGGTTGCACAGGCTGACCGGAGCAGCGTCAAGCAAAGCGCGGGAAGCCAACGACCGTGTCCAAAGGGAGCAAGGCGCGGGCCGTCGCCTCTTGAAGCGGGAGCAAGCAGTTGCGAGGTCGGGGAGGAGGAGAGGTAGGTATGTAGGAGTTGGGCGAGTGTGGATGTGGGCGGTGGGGGGCAGTTTTGGTGGAGGGACTTGGTCTCGCGCGCGACTGGACGGCACCGCAGTTTGGGTCCTTGGGTTGGGTGACAAGAATCGCGAGTCGAGCACAGCACCGCGCTTACGAGTATCTTGACCGCGATATTTGTATGCTACGGTACTTTATGCTTCCCCCGCGCCATGACGCCAACTTGTTCCAGCAATGCAATATTCCGAGGAATAGCCCCCCCAAAACGGGCTTAATCTGTCTACTGATAAGCCTAGCTCCACTGCTGAGAGGTCCTCTTGACGCGGTCCGATGCCATCATTCGTTGCTGGTTTGAGCTCCCTTTGGTTTCACATTCATGGTTCTTTGACCGCGGGATGCAAGCCAAGAAGCATTTCCTACATCGGCACTGCAATAATTTTTCAGATTAATTAACCTTCCGACGCCGGTTGAAGACCAAACTCAGGCACTCAAATTGCACACATACGTAGCGCTTTCTTATAGAGCGGCCGAGGGGTCACCGCCGCAACAACCGAAACGCGAACTGCATCCTTCTTTCTATCCTACAAATACTACACCTCTTCAACAAAGTCCGACTCAAGTCTAAGCTGGCCTTGTAACACCATATTCATTTACGAGGTGGAGAGTGGAGGACCGAATCCGGCAGCATGGCAGAAGGCGAGGTCGACTTGGGACAGCTGTCCTCTAGTCAGCAGGAAGCTCTCAATCAATACACTCAAGTCACCAACCAGGATATTAACGATGCCATCCCTCTTCTCCGGAGGTCAGAATGGAATGTTCAGGTATAACCTCCCATTATTCTCAATCAACTTCAAGGACCTGACATTGAATCCCTAGATCGCAATTGCCAAATTCTTCGACGGCGAGGCTGCTGACCCCATAGCTGAAGCGCAACAAGAGATCCCCCGAGCGACAGCACGACACGAAAACCTGCAAGAGAGTTTGTTAACATCGGCGGTTCGTTCTCCTCGAGCTTCACCGCGACAGCGCACCGATCCCGCTCCGAGAATCGTGCCCCAGACCCCTGTGACTAGTCGATCGCCATGGCTCCTGGGCCTTCTTCTTACACCCTTTAGTTTAGGCTGGAGAGCAGCATCAACTCTATTTCGAACCTTGATCTACGCCTTGTCCTTCTTACCCGTATCTATTCGACCACGTGCTGTTACCAGCAGGATATCGACAGGTTTCAGAGGTACCAACGGTCGCCGACCGCTTATGCCGCGTGACACAGCTTCGAGATTCAAGCGGGAATTCGAGGAAGAATATGGTGAGAATGAATTGCCATTCTTTGAAGGTGGTGTGGCTCAGGCGCATGATTTGGCCAAGAAGGAGCTCAAGTTCATGCTGGTGGTGCTGCTGTCTCCTGAGCACGACGACACCGAGTCCTTCGTCAAGGACACCCTACTATCCACAGAAGTGGTTGAATTCATAAAGGATCCTTCCAACAACATTATTCTTTGGGGAGGGAATGTGCTAGATTCCGAGGCCTATCAGGTGGCTCAGGAATATATTTGTACCAAGTTCCCCTTCTCGGCATTAGTCTGCCTTACACCGAAAGAGGGCAGCACGCGCATGGGAATTGTTAAGCGACTTGTTGGGCCTATGCCACCCGCCACTTACCTATCCGAACTCCGAGCAGCTATCGAGAAGTACGGCTCTGATTTGGACGGGGTGCGAGCCGAGCGAACAGCTCAAGAAGTTACGAGAAATCTACGAACAGAGCAAGATTCAGCCTACGAGCGGTCACTGGCCATTGATCGAGAGCGTGCGCGTCAAAAGAAGGAGGCAGCCGCAGCCGCGGAGGCAGCAGAGAAGCGTGCTCTAGAAGAAGCAGAGGCGGCGGCAAGACTGGAGGAGAAGCGTCAGCAATGGAAAGCATGGAGAGCCACAACTATTGCGGCCGAGCCCCCTGCCAGCGATAAGAACGTGGTGCGGGTCGCTCTCAAGATGCCCGAGGAGTCCGGTATCGGCCGAATTGTGCGGCGGTTCCCTCAAGATGCCTCCCTGGAGGACATGTATGCCTTTGTAGAGTGCTACAACGTCCTCCAGGACGAGGGCTCGGCGGGTGGTGACAAGCCGGAAGAGTACGAGCACGAGTACAAGTTCCGAATCGCCTCGATCCTCCCGAGGATGGTGTACGAGCCTAGCACGACGGTGACGATGGGGGAGAAGATTGGAAGGTCAGGAAATCTGATTGTGGAGGACATATCACCGGATTCGGAGCAGGAATCGGACGACGAAGGCGATGACGAAGACGACGAGGTGGAGGGTGGTCAGTAGAGAGCGCCAAGAGGTGATGACCATGAAGGTTTGTGGGATGGAGACTTTGCATAGCGGTCAAGGATCAACTCCATCTTTTTGAAAGAAAAGACATGGCTATTGACTACCAAGTCATGTGTGCTTATTCCGGATATTGTGTGGCAGCAATACGTAGCCGCTCATTAGATGCTAGATGCAGGGTGCGCCAGCTCAAACAAAAACTGCCGAAGATGCGGCAAGCTCCTGAACCACTTTGTCGGACTTACAAGACGTTCTCCAGATCCATTGGGAAATTGGTACAGCAAGATCCCTGCCGGCCCCAGACTCCAAAGCAATATGGGCACTTGGTAGCTTGAGCTTCCAGACTAGACGATATAAAATCCATCAATAGTTTGACGATGCAGTCTAATTTCACTTAGCCGTCTTGCCCATACTATAACACCTCGAACCTCCATACTTCGGGCCGCGTACGTTGGAGATCCAAAAGAACGGCTCACAAGGTGGAGATGGCGCGGATCTTTCCCTTGTTCTGCGCTTGTACCGTAGATGAACTCCTCCGCATACACAGTCCCAAGACGACACGCGTTCTTGGTCTTGTCCTTCTCGAGCTCTAGAAGCCAAGCCTTGGATGTCATGTGCTTCCTGAGGGGTTGATTGCGTAGGGTGGTGAGGCTGTGCAACGGCAGCCAGAGCATGGAGGGAGGGACCCTTTAATACTATGCTTGATCCATATTCGTACTTTAAAATCTTGGAAGAGCAGTATTTTGATTGACGCATAACTAACAAGCCCAGGTTTCACTGAACTGCTCTCCAGCTCCAGGCTCCAGGCTCCAGCTCGACTTGGACCCTGCAAATCCTCCCCCAGTGAGTGGGTGACGCACGGGGCTGGTGTTAGCGAGCGGCGCATCGCGGACCTTCAACAACCCCGAACTTTGGCCAACCAACAAGGTGGAGAGACGTATTCTCACGGTTACCTAGGTACCTAAAGGATAGGAGGATCGGAAACAAGAACAACAGTACGCATTGCTTCTCGTGCTTCTTCCAGCTTCATCATTGTCCATCTTGAAGCCACTCTTCTCCTCAACACCCCAGAAGACTCCTAGGATAGAGACCCCTGTTCCTCCCGTACGACGGCGCCAATCATTCGACGCTTGCTCCATCACCGTCAGCCCAAGACGAGCCAACATCACTGAGTCCAGATCCTCGACAGCATTCGATCTTCGGCGCCTTCCTGATTGAGCCTTCATTTCCCTCCGTCACTCTTGTTTTCGACACCTCTTTATTCTTTTCCGCCGTGCAAGCAACAAATACCACAACCTAGAGGCCATCGCCTGCCTCCCGTTGGGTCCGCTTGTCCAGACCTCCCCAGACCTCTACGCCAGAAGCCGCCCGCTGTGGCGCGAGGCTCAACCGCAGCCATGAAGTCCATGAAGGGTCTCGGCATGAGCAAGATGCTCGGAAGCATCAGGAAGAAGGCAGGCAACGTCTCTAACCGTACGTATCTCCATGCGCGCGCGAGTCCGCCAACCCCCGAGCTCCAGGCGTCGCAAGACACCGCCGGAATAATAACATTGGCAACTGACGATGCCTGACATGCACAGGAACACCCGATGGATCATCCTCAGCAGCATCGCCGTCAGGGACAACACCCGCCGGAACACCCGAGGCCACTGCTCACAACAGCGTCGTATGTCCCCGTATTATCACGCAATCCTGCGAATCTGCCTGTCGTCGTCTGGCCATCGCTGACCAGAGACTAGAAAGCATTCTGCGAATCAGGAGGAAAGACAAAGGTTAGACATTTAAAACCACGCTTTATTGCAATACAGTTCCACTAACTCTTTACTCTTTGCGAAACAGAACGACGAAGTCCTCTTTCTCCCTCCCATCGTCGACGCCGCCGAGTCTTCTCCGGCCGCTGCCGCTGAATGCGCGCGCTTGATCCGCAAATACCTGTCTAAGGACTACTTCTCTAAGCCATCATGGCAATACAACGCCATCATGCTCTTGCGCATCTTGACCGACAACCCGGGCTCGACCTTTACTCGAAACTTGGACCAAAAGTTCGTCGATACTGTGCGCGCTCTCCTCAAATCCGTACGAGACCCCAGCGTGCAACAGATCATCATGGAAACCTTGGGTGATTTCCAACATAACAAGGCGCACGACGAGAACTTGGCGCTGGTCATATCAATGTGGCAGGAGGAGAAGGAGAAGGCTTACCAGCGGTACGGCGTATGTTTACATGGTGCACTTCTGACAGCAATCCAAACTAACACGAGTTGCCATAGGGGCCACAACAACAGATGATGTCGCCACAAGGTTACAACAGTCCTCCTCCAAACCCGCATTCGCAAAACTACTTTGCGAGACATCATACAAACAAGCGCTTGCCTGACACTGTAGAGCTGGCCAGTCGACTCGAAGAAGCTCGGACATCAGCCAAGCTTCTTGAGCAGGTTGTCATGAACACACCACCTAGCGAGATCCTCGACAATGAACTCATTAAGGAATTTGCCGATCGCTGCTCGAGCGCCTCCCGCAGCATTCAAGGCTACATGACGTCCGAGAACCCTGCCCCTGATAACGACACCATGGAGAATCTCATCGACACGAATGAGCAGCTGCAGACTGCGCTTAACCAGCACAAGCGCGCTGTTCTCAGCGCCCGCAAGCAGCTTGGTCTCGGCGAGTCGCCCAGTGTGACCCCTCAACCAGAGACTCAGTCTGAGCCCAATGGCACCAATCACTATGCATCTTCATCAGGTTCCGGTCACAACCAAGTGCCCAGTCGCAATACCACCGTAAGCACCAAGGGTAAGGAGACGAACTATCCACCACCGCCCGGTCCTCCGCCCACGAATGGAGAAGGAAGTTCAAGCCGGCCTCTTCACGACGAGCCTGCCGAGAACCCATTTGCAGATCCTCAACCAGGCGGCTCATCAGCCTACGCGGCCCCGAACAACGCGAATCAGTACTCCGAGCATGAACGTCTTTCATTTGAGCCTTTCCACCCTGGCTTCAAGACGACAGAGAGTTATCTAGGCCGCCAAGACAGCGCCGTAGGTAAAATTCACATGCACGGCGCCGGAGCATCGACTCCATCTGCCCAGGCCCCGGCGCAGCAACGGCTAGCTGAGGTGTCGGACGACGACGACATTTACGACGCGCCCAGCGGGCCGCCACCGAAGAGCAAGGAGCCTATATACCGATACTAGTGGCGGCGACAGTGAAGAAAGGTTGTGAGCGTGATAATTCCTATTTCAAAGGCAGACGTCTCGTTCCACTAGACTTGCGGGAATGTCGCTGTTTTGTTCCAAGGTTGTTGTCAGCAGGTTGGGTCGGGTAACTCGAGACTCGTGGGCAACAAACATGTTGGCGGTGGGACAGTGTTTTTGGTTGACATTGTGTTATCGTACATGCATGAAATAGGCGGCGCGGCGAAAGGGCAGATTCCCAGAGCGTTTTCTTGTGTTATGTTGTGTTGCGTTATGCTGTGCTGTACTTAATATATCTTTATCACATCTAGCTAAGGGCATCAAGCCCCCCTTTTTAGTACTTTGCCGGACCGCTCCCATGATCTTACGATGAATATTACAGATAGATGTTAAGTGACGTCCTTGATCACTGGTGTCGACAGGTAATTCTTTTACATGGGCTTGCTAAGAGGACGAAGAGCGCATGTTTCGGTTCAAAAACCTACAACCCTCTCAAGTCACAGCGGTAACACAAGTTGTAAATCGTAAGGTGACACGTCCCCCTCGACCGGTTCAACTCTGGGGGTTAGGGGAAACAGGTGTGGTTACTCTGAAGATCATCGTGCGGGCTGTGGTCTGAAAGGTTGAAGGCAGTCAACGGCAAGTATCGGGACGTTGGGCCAAGCTAGAGACTGGTGCATGTCCTGTTAGGTTTCACTGCAGATGCAAGCCTTGAGCTCGAGTCGCGGACTCGACAGCGTGGTCGAGGTCGCATTGTCGCTGGTCGACGGTACGACGAGCCGGGCCGAGACCTGAGAGAGACATCAGGTGGCATAGCAAGACAGTGGCAGTCTCGGGGCAACACGCTGAAACGTGAAAGGACACGACAACGCAGAACGAGTTGGGCCGTGAGAGTGTGCACACTCTGGAGTACAGAAGCGCGACAGGTATGCGGAAACAAACCATGGCCGGAGACATATGTGAGGAAACTTATCCTGAGCCGTTAATGTCTAGCTGCATCAGACGTGTCATCTAAGACGAGCATTTCGGTGTTTCGGTTAGTGTTGACGGCTGTTTACTCAAGTCGAATTAAGGTCCCAGGATGCCAGATATGATGATCGCCATGAACCGAAAGCATGCGGTATGCAGCCAACAGAAGAGGCAGAAAAATCCCAAGTTTCGGGCTGCAAGGCAATGATTGCCGTCGATGCAACCCTGAGCAGCGTCTACCGGACCAGTCGCATTCAACGACGACCAACCCACAATTTGTTCGAGGCTTGCATACAGGTTGCAGCTTGCAGCTTGCAGGTCGACAGTACTGCACCGTCAGACAACATGCGTTGTTTGTCACCGAGCTAACGTTGAATGGAATCCAGAGAGTCGGCATTGGCTAGGTAGCTACCTAGTATCAGATCATGCTGATGATCCTCAACTTGAGCCGGTGGATGAAAGGCGGGAGGTGACACGGCAGCGACGGGTCCGGCTTCGAGTAAATGGGGTTGTAGACGTTGAAAGGCAGCGAGCTGGACGAGGTACGAGCATGCATGGGTGAAGCATGGTCTTGGTAGTGGACGCCCAGAGGGGCCTGGAGGAAGATGAGTGAGTGATCGAGAGGCGATATGAAAAGGACGTCGATAATTTGCTAAGCCCTGGATGCATACGCATCCATGTGTTCAATGCGATGGGGTGGTACTGATGGTGTAAGAAATTATCTATTACAAATTGAGGCTGATGTTGTAAGTAAAGCGCAATTAGGCTAGGAAGTCGTCATTTCTTGCATGCCTCCTCCCAAAACACTCCCAGCCTGAACAAACAGGCATCAAGAAACAACCCTGATCGTCGTCTCACATGACAGCTGCCAGTTCAAGGTAGACGTTACTGGCGAACTTGGACAAGTCCAGTTTGGCATCCTTCATCTCGGCCCGGTAGCAACAAGCACGAACATCAGGATCGTGATGAGCATCATTGTTGCCGAGATAGGAAATGCTTGCTATTGAAGTTGAATCAACATTCAGCACAGTCATCACATCACATCACATTACATTACAGTACTTAGCTACTTACATACTACCCCCCTAGCATGCGCAGCGCGATAAATCGATCATCAGGCCCAGAGAAACAGCAACAGCAGGGGTTCGGAAGAATGCGATTGACTCTCCATACCTAGGTAGTTGCCTTCCCCACCGCTCGTCGCGCGCCGCACGGCATCCTACCCTACCCTAGGTACCGCCGTTTCAAGACGGGCGATTGGCCCCATGCAAAGACACCAGGAGGGGCAACCGTTCCCTTCGGCTGGGTCCATATTCCCGTTTCGGGGCAGTCTTGCGAAGACATCAAAAAGTCGAATCCAGGGCATGTGTGTTGCCGAGCCCAGCAATAGCATCGGGGGTCGCGCCCGCACACGGCATAGAGCCCAACGTTTGCTTGCCCATGAATAGGTTGTCAGCGCAGCTTCTGGGCAGGCCTTTTCTGCATCGACACGAGATACTAGACTACAGCCCGTGCTCGACTTATTTCTTAACCTGCCCCCCGCTCAACGGCCGAGACCCTGGGGAACGCATCTTCACCCTCTTGTCTGATAGACCACTCTTCAGAATGACGCCTCCGCCTCATGCACACTACACTATCACACGGCTCTCCTCCCTGTACCTGATGTCGTTTTACACACCATGTCTCTGCCCCCGGTCCTCTATTCGTCCATGTTTATTCACTCGCTCCGTCCCAACTAACCTTAGCTGAGTCTGATCTGTCATCTCCCAACTAGGACTAGGACCCTTGTTTCTTCTTCATCCGCTCTGCGTCTTTCCTTACGACACTACAATTTAGCCTCTCTCCACACATCCAACTCCAATTCACCCTTGCCTGTTCGATGTTAATCGCTTCGACGGCCTAGCCTTCTCCACATTCATGTTTTGACTCTCGACAGAGTCTTTCTGCAATGCCCTCGTTGGCAATCCTGGAACTCACTCTAGGCCCGGCATACTCGGTACATACACGAGTTTCTCTCTTGAGTTGTCAGGGAAATGTACTATGTACATAATCCTGGTGGATATCACTCCACCCATCCCGGCTTTGCTTCCATATCCTGGCAGCCAACCCTGTTATGGTTCCGTCGTCTTGGAACCATACCTCCCTCCATGTCGAGGATCACGCTGCTTCCCAACCCGCATGAGGCTTGACCGTCTTCCATCCTTCGTTACTTTCGCCTCAACCAGTCTAGTGTCTTTAAACAAACAAGGAGAATTAACATCCGGTACTCATTCCCGAGACTAGGTACCATACCTCAGTTATTTGGGCCCTGACTTATACATAAAAAAGCAAACACCCCATTCTGTCATTTCTTCATTTATAATCCCCAGAAGGCTCTCCGCTCGCTAATCTATGTTTTTGGCTTGTTTCCTCCTAATCGGACTACATTACCATGACATCCTCAACCGAACTCTTGGTTTCTGCGCCCTCCATCGCTCTATCATACTCTCTATCGCCTGCCCAGCCCTTCTTCCTGTCCCGCTTTTCGGATACTTCCAGTTGCATGGCCTCTCCGCTCGAAGCATCACCTTTGCCAAATTTATGCTTGGAACGTCTTAGTCCGGAACTTCTCGCTCTTGTATTAGAACAGGTATGTTTGATACTGACACGAACCCAACGGGCGCATGGCACTAATGCATCGTTTAGCTTCGAGAGATAGACTTACATGCCCTCACGTCCGTACGTCTAGTCTCGAAGCGTTTCAACGCCATAGCTACACCCATTTCCTACCGATTCCTCACCTTAAACGAACATCTTGTCGAGCGAGACGCCCAATGGCGATATCCCAGTGCTTTCCGCCACATCTCGCGCTTTACAAACCATGTCACAATACCAAGCAACCTGGACCCTGGAGGTGTTACTGGTCTACTGTCTCATATTAAGAGATTGAAGTCTGTTCGGTATTGATTCATGCCCTCAAACTTACTACTCTGTTGCTGATCAGTTCCAACAACAGCTGGCAATATGTCGAAGGTGACATCCCCTATGGGGGCTTGTGGCTACCTTCAGATCTTCTGTTTCTACGCAACTGCGACTCGAATAACACCCAATTATACATCGACAATCTTCCCTTGCGACGGGACTTGGCTGAGATCGATGCAATGCTAGATCTTTTTATCGAGTCTGTACCTACCGAATTATTGACGTCGTTAAAGCTTGCGACCCCAACTCCAATTCTGTCAACACGACTCAAATCACTGAAACAGCTCCTTACCAAAGCTCCGCGGCTGAATACCTTGCAATATGAAGATCGCGGCCAAGGCACATGCTTCGAATTTCTCCCCGAAGAACGTATGCCGCCCTTGAAGGACTTGCTGCTACGATCATACGACTGGCGCCACACGGCCGAAGATGTTCGAAAACACTGGGATTTCTCTAGGATACAATCCCTGGAGCTGGTCTCTGTACCTATCTTTAACTTTCTAAGTTCGGTACCTTTCCAGGACTTTTCGGCACTACACACTCTCCACGTTGAGGACTACAGTGCGCACCTCTCAGACAAGAGAGAAGAGGCCACGGTCGGGTTGAATGTACTTGTGAGGGACCATATCAAGGCACTTGAGGTTCTGAACATCATCTGTCATACCCGACTGTTTCACATGCATGCAATCACAGCACACCGGGAGTCGCTACGAGTCTTGAGATTTAGAGATCATGTCGGGTTTTCTGAAGACGATCAAGGATGTCCAACCTTGGCGGCGAGGGACGTGGCTTGTCTTGCTCAACATTTGAGACTCGTTCATACGCTCGAACTTGACATGGATACAAGGTTATGCGACCATATCGCCTTTCTCGGAGTGATATGTGCTTTTCCGGCAGTGCACACCCTTACTCTGCATGTTCAGACTGTGATTCAACCTTTGGAGGAGGTAACTCTAGGAACAGATCGTGATTACGAAGCCGCGATAAGAATATTCAAGTTGCTTGTAGATGCAAAAGAAGGACCCGGCGCCCATACTCCTTGGAGGTACATCGCCGTCAACGTCGGGGGATGGAAGCGAGTGATGGTTCGACGGTTGGGGGGCGCATGGCGACGGCGGAACGAAATGGGCATCTACGCCGAGCGTTGCTTTGTACTTGAGCGTGATCCTCTGAATGGAGGAATGGGAGTGCGTGAGGAGGTATGCGTGGAGAATACAAGCCGCGGTGGAAGCCCAGTCCCTTGACGGTTTCAGGTTGACCGTCCCTTCACTCACAAACGGGACAAGAAACCGTGGGTTGGACTTGATGCCCTAATACTGCTAGCAAACTTGGACAATACGGCCACAGTTATCGTAAAGCGCCGGGTCAGCAGTTCTAGACCGGCCACGATCAAGCGTCTCCGGGATATGCAACAGTACGTTATGGTCTGTCGTTACCTCTTCGCACCTCGCCAGCAAGACTAAACTGTCCCTCTCGTTGGAACGCGGCATTGATATGCGTCTACTCAAGTAGTCATGGAGCATTTTAACGAGACAAATGACATGATGAATGCAATGTTTGAGGATATTCTTTACTTAGTTTTTGCATACTTGATTGCCTCTTGCTTACTCCATTGCAGTCATATAAACCATGCTGTTTGTAACCGCTCTCACAATGCGTGATCACCCAAATAAGTCTTCTTAGTCTCAATCACATAACATCGTCGATCTAGCTACTCGCATCAATCAGCTTTGCCTACCACCTCCTCACAGACTGGACGGGACAGCGTTATTGAGTGTTGTCTGCTAGGGCTCATCTGCCAAATTGAAATGTCCCATCTTCTTCCTTATATATACCCCTCGTGTGCAACCTTTGAGTACAGCCAGTTCTTACTCTGTTAAAATATCGTTTTTAGAAGGTGTCGAGAAGAGGTCGAGGCAAGGCCAACACTACAACTATACCACTCAATTAAAGCAAATAAACAGACATCATTGCCAGTATCCCGTCTGTATGAATAGAATGTCTTTGCCAATAGATGCGGTGTGTTTCTGCTCTTCAAAGTGTCGCGTTATCAAACGCTCCTGGTGTCATGGACAGCTCGAGGTCTAGCTGAATCACAATAGGTAGGATAATGAGCAACATTTTGTACCGAGACATTCTTCTATCATCATAATACGCTGTAATTCACCGTATAGAGTATTACACAGTTATCGTCCGGTAGCACTCTATTGATTACAATATACCAGAAGTTCAATCCAGCTGAAATCGTCTATGTGGCAGATGCCTTTTTCTTTACTTGGTTACTATCAAGGAAGACAGTATTTTGGGCCCTGTATCTGATTGTCTTACCCAGCTTATGTCAACTATGTCTGCATATCGAGACTTCATCGTTATATTAGGAATTACCATTGTGAGTCTACGTAGCATGCCTGATCTCAGGTGTGTAAACAAGCTACATTTTCTTTAACAAAGTACCGACGACACAGCTCAAAACACCTTTCTATGCCGGAGACACTTTTAGCATGGGATGTATGCATTACAGCTGAGAACTCTCAAATATGTGAGAAACCACGTTGCCTGAAGGTATCCTCGGAACACATTCAACAACCCACGTTGCATCGTCCAGCATAACAAGGCAATAGCGTTTAGCTCGGCTCATCAACAAGTCGGTGATGCATTGAGTAGGCATCTAAGTAGCTGAGGTCAGACTCTGATAATGGATACGAGATTTGAGTCAATTACCTGAAGCTCCCTTTGAGAATGCCTTGCGAACAAAACCCTCCAGTTGCGTTGAAATGCACCCGGAAAAAATACCTGGGGAGGTTAGGACGAAGCCAAATTAGGTAGACTGTAGAGTCCATGACGATTGGCCCCAGAGATAGATGACCCCTGTCCATCTGTTGGTCCATCCCTTTCCTACCGGCGCGGCCCTTCCCGTCCGTTTTTTCCTAGTAAACGCTACCAATTGCGACAAGTCACGATGCTTCATGGGCCGAATCCAATCTGCCAGACTCCCCAAAACCGTCATCGCCCCGAATACACAGCACAACCTTCATGATCCTTGACGTAGGAAAGAGGCATTCCTCATCTCCCTCACACAGTGTGGAGCGTTCTGCCGTGCCTCCCGGGACGCCCGGCCCGGCCGCATTAGTCCTCTTAAGGCCACAGCAACGCTCAAGCGAGACGTAAGAAAGTGGGAACCTGGGTAAGATCAGACATGGGCAATTGTCGAGAGCATGACGATGTTCAAAGACCAAAGTCAACCATAACAGCGTTGTGCTGGTCAGCGCATGCTGTCAGGCGCAAAATGGTAGGCTCGGGGATGTGGTGCGATCTCAGTCGGCAGTCAGGGACCATGTGACGGGCCGCAAGAATCAAACAAAGAGATAGAGGATGTTGGTGAATCGATGAGCTTATGGCGAGGATGAAAAGAGCAGCACGCAACAAGAGGAGTCGCAGTCGGCAATCCTGACTGCTGATACTCGAGGGACGTCTATACCAACCAGAATCCGTACACAGGACAACCCCAAACCTGACAATGCGTCTATAGCACTCATCTAAACCAGGTTTCTGCTCCTTTCGAGCTTGGCACGCAGCTGGCATGGGCACCGTCCATATCCTAACATTGCGTCTCTTGGACTCGCAACGATGCCTGTAAGGGCTCGGTATCAGATCAATCCATTGTCTACTTCAACTATAAAGCAGCTTTCCGGCAACCTATTCAGTCCTCGTTGTGGGGCATACATAGGCCAACCAACAGCAGCAAGCAGTCGATGCTTTCTATTGCTGTTGTATTACATGTATGCTTCGACAGCGATTCGACGCCAACAACTGAACAACACTTGTTGAGTCTTAGTGATGATCAAGAACAGCCAGGCAATATCATTGTCATTTTCATGACATCAACCAGCAACAGTCAATGCATATGACTCCTCGGAAATAGCCTGGCTTTGTGTTTGGAGTGTCACATAGTGCATTGCGAACGATCGCCCAATAGACGGTAGAATCGAACACTATTCGACTGCCAAGACCAGAAAGCCAACGCATGCCATCTTTCGACTATCAACGAGCCTGTTGCGTATTCGCCCTTTTGTGTTATCGGAGTCGTTCGCTGTGGGTTCTTTTATCAAACACTCCATCATGTTGACCACCAGAGCCAAAACTCTTTGGTTTCTCTGGCGATGGAAGTGGTAGAAGTTGCAATATGATCGCCAGGCTGCTAAACAACGGTTGTGATCTTGCTCCACAAAGGATGTTGGACTCGTGGTATGGGTTCGTTTCTATGCATGGCAGTTTCGGCGTCAGTTTCAAAGCTAATCGAATAACAACAGAACCAAGAGATTCGCAGTTCTGGGTCTAGGGGGTAACGATGATACTCGCCATGTCAGTACCACGCAGGCTAAAATGCACAATAGCGTTCTAAGTCGAGAAAATCGCTGTAACTTCCAGGGCCGAGTGGTCGAGCCAAGGGCTGGCAGTTCCTATTCTCAAGCAGAAGAAGCTCTCGGAGAATAATGCAAGAAACAAACTCTCGTGGCAATCATCCCCAACAGCGGAAAATCAACCGTTCCACGGAAATCCAAGAGACGACTCTTCCTGTTTGAGCCCTCTCCGCAACTAGCTCCAAGCAAGACAAAGAAATCTAAAGCCTCTGGGTAGCGGTAGTTGAGAGGAAAGGCCCGTGGCGTCAAAGTCCAGCGAGAGGAGGCAAAATTGTGCGAGGTCTGCGTGAACCCCCCGTGCAAATCGTTCTCGCTCCCGCCTCGTCATCTCCACAACGTCGATGGCTTCGGAGGGTCATATGATGCCCGTTGGCCGGATGTAGAAAGAGGAGACGCCTTGTGATGGAGTCGTCAAGTCGCGTGTTGCTTGCTGATGGTCGAGATTTGAAAATGGAGGGGAAACGGCGTGTGCCGTCACGTCAGTGCTGCGGTAGCCAGGCAGCTACACCTGTGCTGTTGCTACTTTCCAGGAAGTAGGCCCTTCCTTGCCCGACGCTGTGAAAATGGATGGCACCGTCCGTTATCCCGTGACGTCCCGTCCCCCGGAAACGGGAAGGCACTTCTTCTCCTTTGCCCTTGCCCTTTCCCATCACCATCAACGCCGACGCCGGCGCCTCGCCCCAAGAACAAAAGACTCGGCTCGTCGATTCCCGCGCTCGTTTCCGCTCCCGTCCACGGTGTCCCCGAAGCCATTCCCGCGCATCCGGAACAGATCACAAAGCTTCTCGTCGGGGAAACTGCGAAGACGTCATGTGCATTCCAGAGCCTCGAGGCTTCCAACTTGCGGTCAGAAGAAGCGTTCGTTTGCGGCGAGAGCCACAGATAAGAGAGAAACAACGAGACCCTTGTGCGGAACCCCGGGGGGCGTTGATGCGTTCCGACGGGATGGCAACGGGGTGTCTCGAGGCGACGGGCGTTGCGTGGTTTCCAAGTTTGTTCAAGGGGGACGGGGAGTTTCTGGACGATGGCATGAAAAGGTGTAAACCGTGTTTATTCCCAGATCGCCGGTTATGGGCGTGTGCTAAGGAATGGTCTGGCGATGTGTTTAGTGGGTGTTGAAGGAGAAAACACCAAGGGCGAGTTATTGCAATATCGTAGTCGCGACACTGGCCCTATCGATTCAATACATATTATTTCCATGGCTTGCCGAGTGAGAAGTCACGTTGGAATGTCTTTGAGTGACACATCATGTTTCTCTGTCTTCGTTACCTGTCGTGCTAATAATCTCGCAACGCGTCTATCGCGCTTCAACATCGAGTTCCCTTCTACATGTCTTGGACGTTATTTCGGCCAGATAACTAAAACATATTTTCTCTCCTCCCTTTCCTGGCAGATGTCTCAGAAAGCTTTTCTTCCCACCGGGATCGGGACGGTCCATGGTGTTCGATCCATCCAGGATAATCTCGTGGTCACCGGCATGTACATGTACGGCTTCAATGTTTTGGAGCCCCCTTTTTTTCTTTTGAATCTTTGTTTTATCTACCAATAGAGTTAACATCAGCTGTACAGGTATCTGACAGCTGGCACATTATATCTGCAGAATTTCTCTGTATCAAGCGTGGCTTATGTCTCTTGTTTAGAATTTTTCTTGCTCGTCACGATCCTTCTGGCTGCTTCGCATTCCTGTCTGTCAAATGCCGCACCACCGGCCTGTTTGATTATCACCAGTTCTGCACCATCAGCATAGTGTTCCATGGCGAGCTCGGTACTACGATAGGGCTAGAAACAACAACCATCCACCGATATCAAGAGATATCTTGATTCGCTGACCCTGTTTCCTAACATGCGGGGGCTTTTGGTATCCCACAAAACCTTCCACAGCAAGATTTGTAGTGATAGCTTCATCAACTCCCCCTTTTGCGGCTACATAACCAATCTAGCAATGACGAGTTATCAATATCACCCTCGGTCCAGGCTAACCTTTTCTTCTCCTATCTAATGGCAAACGTCAAAAATTACAATGTAGGAATGCCGTCCAACAGCGAGACGAGTCAGCTCTGCAAGGATAGCAAGCCATTTTGTTCTGGATATCGTCTCAACTATTTCGATGACCTGGTCTTGACAGCTAGTATGATATTCAACAAAGCCTGTCTCCGAGCCCCTCGGCCAACACCACTTACACGCCCATCACAATGTCCCCCCTCCCTCCCTCCCTCCCTGCATCA